>PVKB01000266.1:900132-913270 GCA_004027205.1 Ctenodactylus gundi
GTAGCGCGCGTGGGCCCGGAAGAGCGCGCCCTTCTCGTCGCGCAGGGCCGCGCGCAGCGTGACGGGCTGCTCGGGCGCCAGGCCGCGCACGGCGATGCGCACCGGCTCGTCCCAGCAGCTGCGGCCCGCGGGCTCCACCGTCAGCGTCGGCGCCATTCGCCCGCGGCGGCTGTCGCGGGCCGCGCTGGGAAGTCGGAGCTCGGGGCGAGCGAGCGTCTCCGTCCTCGAGGAGCCCGCCCGCGACGCCGCCTGGTGGCGGTGGACGCCCGCAGCGCCCGGGAGGAGAGAAGCCGGCACGCCGGAGGGACGGTCGCCGCCGCCTCCGAGCCCGGCGGGTGGCGACATCCGGGAGTCACGCCGCGTGGGGCTGAAAGACGCGTCGGGAAAGCGCCCAAAGCCTGGGGTTTGAAGAGACGCCTCAGGTTGGTGCCTGGCGCAGGGGAGCTTTTGTTTCAGTGAAGCGGCAGCAGACACTCAAACGGACGGACGGTAGATTAACTGAGAAGGAACAGCGAGGGGAAGAGGGCGGGAGCGTCAGGGGAGGAGCTTGAGGGGCCCGCGCCGACTGGGAAGACTAATCTTGACTGGTGATAAAAAAGGGACAAGCTTTTATTGGGTTGCTGTGGTGACCTACAGTCTGGTTGTCTGTTTCCTGACCTCTGCTCCTGGGAGGTGATTCCCGGGAGTCCTGGCCGTCTGGGGCAGCCTGGTTTCCAGGCGATGGGTGCTTCTGCGTGGGAAGGGGGAATTAGTTCCTGCCTTCAAGGGTAACTGCTCTGGCGTGCTGGCGAGGGGGTTGATTTACTCATGGCTGATTTTTGTCTGCTGCAATTCAAGGTGACTGCAGATTTAGTACAATCACTGGAGACATCTTCAAGCTGCTCCAGGGGGACTGGAGATGAAGTTTGTAAAAGCTGGTGGTTGCATGTCACTGCAAATCTTCAAGCCACCTTAGTTACTGTTGGTGTCCTCAGTAAGAAATTATTTTTGAAATAGGGTCTCTCTCTGTAATCCAGGCTAGTCCTGAACTGATTATGGAGCCCAGGCTGGCCTTGGACTCATGGCAATCCTCCTGCCTCAGCCTTGTGCCTCTGCATCCAGCTTATGCAGTGTCCTTGGAAATTGAACTCGACCTTGTGCTTGCATACAAGTGGTCTAAGTACTGAGCTATTTGTCCAGGCCTGGTATCTTCAGTCTTGAAGAAGTGTAAGATAGGCAGGTAAATGTAAAGCTAATAAACCAGTTTTTAGGAAAATGGTCATTAAGGATTAACATGCTGTGTGCAAAGCCGAGCAGGGATCTGACTCACAGTTTCAGAAGGCAGAGATGTCAAAGCTTTTTTCTGTGTTTAGTTGCCTGTTGGATACCTACAATCTCAAATGAAGACTCAGTGATCAAAACCAGTTTTGAGTCCCTGTCTCAAGGTAACAATCATATGAGTGATCCGTGAGAAGTGTAGCCCTGATTTTTGCCATACCAGTCTCTCATAGAAATTTACTGATCATAGAAATTAAAACTAAACATGCGATCATCTGATATGTAGACAAAAGCTTTAATTGAAAGGTAGCAGACGGAAAGGAAAGAGCTCCAGTTGGAGGAGTAGCTGGAGGGGGCACAGTCTGATGGAGAGGGTCAGACTGATTTGCCAACAGAAGGTCCAGTCTTATGAGGTGCTAATGGGCTGGGGTCTTAGTCCTGATTGTAGCTCCAGAAGAATCATCATGCCTTTAAGGGCAATTCATTTCTCCCACAATGAATCCTCATAACTTCAGGGACAATTTCAGTCTCCTGAGGCCCTGCTGGAATCCAAGGTGACTCTAGGTTTAGGGCAGTGGAGTTTCTGGGGGAGCTGCATGTCCCTGTCTCTTATCCTGATGTCCTCACTATTGAAGGTTAATGAGACAAAGTAGGTCAATTTTAGGCTAATAAACCTTATTTTTACAACATTTAGACACATATTCCATAAATAATTAACATACCTGTATGTAGAGCTGGAAAGGATGTAACCAAAAGTTTTACAAAGTAAAAAAGCCAAATTTTGTTTGAGCATTTGTAGACCTAAATGAAGAGTCTTAGTTTTAACAAAAACCACTTTTGATTCTCTGTACACAAATCATGCCTTTAATAAGTAACAGATTATAGGCGTTGGAGGTTGTTTGCCCTTTGTCCCGGTGTTGTGGTTTAGATCTAGAATGTACTCCAAAAGTTTCATGCGTTTGGATGTTATGGATGATCTATGGAACTATGTGCTGTTAGGAGATGAGGACCTGTCTGGAGGGGTGGATTATGGGTGTGTGGTGTCTTATAGGTGTGAGGTAGAAGAAGACAAGTGTGTGGCAAATTATAGGTTACAGGGCATAGTGGATTATAGATTACAGGCATGTGGTGAATTAGGGGCTTAATCCTGGAAGGAGCAGAATACAGGGTATAGTCTGAACGGGTGGACCACTGGGATAGGTCCTGGAAGAATAAATGCAACTTCCTCCCTTCCTCTGGGACTTGGCTTCCTGTTTGCAATGCTGTGAGGAGCTACCTCCACCGCTGCCTCTGCCATGTGCTTCCACTGTTGCTGGCCTCCCATAAACCAATTGTGACTTTTGAAACTTTCCCTCCCCTATTTTGTGCATGTCAGATATTGAGTTAAAAAAAAAAAGTAAGACATATTGGTACCAGAGAAGCAGAGAAGCAGATTTGTTGCTGTGATTTTACCTGACCATTTTGTTTTGAAAGCCTTTGGAACTGGTTTGTGGGAGGAGTTTGAGAAGTTTGAGGATGCCATGTGGAGAAGCCTTGAAATGCTCTGAGCCGAGCTTGATGGGGGATTTTGGTCGGAGCTCAGAAGACTAAAATGCTGATGAAAGTGTGGATTGGAAAGGCCAAGCTCAAAAAGTTTCAGATGGAAAGAAAACTCTATTGGCGAGTGGTCTAGAAACCATGCATACTACTCTCTGGCAGAAAGTTTGTTGGCACTTTGTCCTTGTCCAGAGACTTTGCCTGAAACTGGGATTAAGGGTGGTGGACTGCTTAATCGGGTAGAGGAAATCTCATAGTTGCCCGATGTTTAAGCTATTACCTAGCTACTGTTTGCAGCTTTTAGCCATCTCATGGCAAAAAGCAGGAGGAAAAAATGGCAGAGAAAAGTGATATAAAAGGCTTGCAATACCATACTAAATTGGGCTGGAGCTAAAGAGCACAGGAAGTTAAAGAGACTAGCATTCAAAAGAAACCAAGTCCTTAGAATCAGGACTATAAAAAGAGGCCTTGAGAGTGCCTCAGGAATCAGCAAGACCTCACCCTTTATCAGTTAAAGGGTGGAAAAGTAAAGGACTTGGCTTTGAGAAGTGTATCCCAGGGCATCTTATAGTGCCAAAGAGAGAATGTAAGAATGCAGAGGCCTTGACAGTGATTTCCAAGGGGGTAAGGCTATTGCTCAAGCAACTGGCAGATCTTGGCAATGTCTGTGTGGTCTTGCTTGGCTTTACAGGCTTGTAGAGTACAAGAGTTGTGGGTTCCTGGAGGCTTCCACCCAGATTTCAGAGGAGGCCTTGGTGGCTAGTCAGTATGTCTTTGGGGGGACAGTGCATGAAGTTGTGAAGGAGAAGCCAAAGGGGCCAGGAACATGGATTATTCCCTGAGGAAGTCTGCAGCCTGTGGGTGAGGCCAGCCCCCAGGGGGGCGGGTGGAGGTTGTAGCCAGCTGCAATGCTGTGGGGTCAGGGCCACCCAAGCCCTTTGATGTTCATACCCTGCCACAGTTTACCCCAGGTGCTGGACATGGAGCTGCAGGATTTAACCCTTTCCCTGCAGGGTTTAGAATTGTTTTGGTCTAATTGCTTTCTGTACTCCGATTCCTCCCTTTTGGAATGGGAATGGTTACTCTGGGCCATTGTATATTAGAGGTATTTAATCTGTCTTTGATTTTCATAGGAGCTCACAACTGAAAGTCTGCCTTACACCTCAGAGAAGACTTTGGACTTGGACTATATTGGCAGTGCTGGAACTGTTAGGACTTTGGCAACTCTTAATAAAGGACTAAATGCATGTTTCCATGAGGAGGTAGACATGGGGCTTATGGGGGCCAGGGGCAGAGTGTTGTGGTTTGGATCTGGAATGTCCCCCAAAAGTCTTATATATTTGGATGTTAAGGATTATCTATGGAACCATGTGCTGTTAGGAGATGGGAGTCTGGTTTGAAGGGGTGGATTATGGGTATGTTGTAGATTATAGGTGTGTGGTGGAAGACAGGCATGTGGCAGACTATAGATTACAGGTATGAAGGCTATAATAAGATGTCTCTCTGAGTCCTCGAAAATTACATTCAACATTTATTACTCATATCTTGGTGTTACGGTTTGAATCTGGAGTAAAAACCTTACGTATCTGGATGCTATAAAATACCAATGTGCTATTGGGAGGGAAAGCCTGGTCAGAGGGGGCAGAACACTGGGGCGTGGCTCAGAGTGCTGGGACAGGACCTGAAAGGGTAGCTCTGCCCCTCCTTCCTCACCTGGCTTTCCGTCTGCCATGCCATGAACAGGTGTGCATCTACTGTGGGTTTCCACCATTGTTGGTCACCTACAAATGGACCTTCTGAAACTGTAAACTGAAATAAATCTTTTCTCCTGTAAATTGTAGATGTTGAATATTCTGTCCCAACAATAAGAAAGTAACCAAAGACACTTGGTGTCCTCCATCTGTTTTGGTTTGGTTTGGCTTTTTGATTGTACTGGGGATTGAGCCCAGGACTTTCACACTGAACTACATCCACAGACCATTTTGTGCTTTTGGTGTGGATACAGGGTCTTGCTGAGGCACTCGGTTTCCTAGCCTGGGCTTGTACTTGCAATCCTCCTGCTTCAGCATCCCCAAATTCTCGGATTACAGGCCCAAGCCATTGTGCCCAGCTTCCTCCATTCTGAAGAGGCATGAAATAAGCTAGGTAAATTCTGGGCTAATAAATTTTATTTTGCCAGCTTTTCCTAATTTAGTAGTGCATCTATATGCATTTGTAGGCTCAAGTGAAGAATTGTTTGTTTTAGTTAAAAAACTTTTAAGTTGCTTATTTTTTCAGAAGATACTACAAATTGTGTTTTTAATGGGTAATAGATTAAAAGCCCAGAGTTTGTGCTATTACAGTTTTTCACTATGCTATTTTCCCTGAGAGATCTTTATCCTCCAATTAATTTTAAGGAGAAATGGGCAAAGATCTCTTTCTCCTTTTGAAAATGTCACTGACTCTTTCACTCTGCAGTTATACTTTTCTGATGTTTGAATCTGAGTAGGTAATTGAAGTTAACCTACTCTTTACTGTTAAGTTCTGTCGGAGTTCCTAGTAGGAGTACTTCTGGGACACAGGATGGTCTCTGGCACCATGTGTTCTTTTCCTCTACCAGCTGTGGCACCTGCCATGGTAGGTCACAGTCCTGCTTGATTATGACTTCCCTTGGAAGTATGAAGACATTCTTCTGTACAGTGACCTTCATTTTCTTTTGCAGAACACACAATGCTGTCTCATCTCTGGCCTTTGGGGTCCCCACAGTTTTTCTTCTTGGGTGGGTGAGTGACCTAGTAAAGTTCCAGGGTCCTTTCCAAGGGGTCCATTTGTCACCTGTGTTCTGGCTGATCTTGGAGAATGGGGACTGAAACATTGATTGTACTTGTAGCTCTTTCCTCTGTCTTAGCGTTGGTCCCCAAGCCTTGGTTGTTTACCAACCCAAAGGTCAGTTACACCAGTCTTGGAGTGGGAATAGTGGGTTCAGATATTAATTATAGTTAATACTGGGAGCTAGTGTTATATTCTGTCTTCTAGAGGGTGGCCTATCATCTTAAAATACCCTTTACATTGTGTGCTAAAATTTATGCTCCTAAAGAATATTAACAGATAACATGACAACATTTTACAAGGATATATAAAATAAAGATAATAAAAGAAAAACAAATCCACATAAGAATTATAATCAATAACTACCATCTTGTCAAAATTAGAGTCCTTATAAGTAGAATATACTTGTTTACAGACATGCTGTCTAGGTAGCTAATACCTAATCCTTTAGTTATTGGAGTCATACTGCCTGGAATGAACGTTTAAACACACCTAATCATTGTAATACAAGTACCGTAAGCCTAGAACCAAAAAGAGTATTGTTATGAGCAATTTTAGTTTGGAATACACCAGTATGGCTTTTACATCTTGGAAACATAATTGCTGTTAATACACAAAGAAGTTGACAGTAATTAGCATTACAACTATTTAGGAATTCTTTATATATCAACTTAGACTTTTTTTTTTTTTTTGAGACAGAGTCTCGCTCTGTACACCAGGCTGGTCCTGAACTCACTATGGAGCCCAGGCTGGCCTTGGCCTCATATCCTTCCTCCTGCCTCAGCCTCTCAGATGCTCGGATTACAGGCGTGTGCCACACACACAGCTTATGTGATGCTGGGGAATCAAACTCAGGTACTTAGTGCTTGACTTAGCACTAAGCACTTAGCACTTATTAGGCAAGTGCTTTTCCTGCTGAGCCGTTTTCTCCATCCCCAGACTTTTACTTTTGAGGTGATATTTAGAAGGTATGGCTCAGTAATATAAATATAATTCTGCATTTAACCAGCCTATACAGTTCAATAGCACTGACCAGCACAATCTAAAGAATAATAAGTTTAGGAAGCAGTGTTCATGACCACCAATAGACTTAAGACCCAGTATATAAGTGCATCTCATTTTTACAATAACAAAATGCTTATTTGAAGCAGATTCATGTAGAACAGTTTTAAATGGTGGAATTGTTCAAATGGCAGAGTCTTTTTTTTCTCCCTGCTTATTGTTGAATATAAATGACAGAAATGCCAAATGTTACCATTTTATATGTTTAAGGTTTAGACGCCATGCATATAAAAGAGAGCGATTCTTGTCTGCTCTGCATGTGTCAAACTTACATATCTTTTATTTAAAAACTTTGCACATTTACACAACATATTTAGTGCTCAGATGTATATATATATATATCTTTCTTGTCTCAGGTATAACCTAAGAAAAGATTTGTTCTCTTAACAAGAGTTATGTTTAAGTACACCATAGCTCTGTTAAGGCTTAGGTTTCCTTCCCGCCCTCTCAAGTGTTCATGCTTGTGTGTTCTCATCTAGCTTGTCCGCTTCCCACCTTCTTAAGTTCAATGGCTGTGGCTGCTTGTTTCTTTAATGAACAGCTTAACTTTTCCTTTTTCTATTATTATTGAAGGTTGTAGTTACCTACTTGTCTCTCTCAGGGTGCTACTTCAGAGCCTGTCATTTCCATTCCTGTCTCAGCTCTGTCCCTAGGAACTGCTTATCCCATATGGCTAGATGAAGATGCTATAGAAGCCAACTGTCCTGGTGGCTGGTGTGGCAGTGACTAATTGGCAAGAGTCCCCACACAAAGTTCAGCGTTTATCCTACAACTTGAAGAAGTAGCTAGGTTTAATCACCAGATATAAGACGTGCTGTCTCCAGAATTAAGCCAAATATAAATTTCTGTGCCCCTAACTGAAAGTGAGTACTTCATGGATAGTCAAAGTCCTTTGCCTGATTTAGGGCAGAATTTTCCTGGTTTCTCCACATAATGACACTTCCAGGAATGTGTCTCTGAGAGGGTCCCTGAACTCTTCCGTGATAATATTTACTGGCACTCAGTACTAAATTCCATATAGAAAGGTTGACCTACAGAACAGGGATATCTCGGTGAGCCCTGATCTGAATATCATTGATAAAATGAATAATTTCACTATATGAATTTAGACACTCCAACCAACCTTCAGACTGCCCCAGGCAAAACCATTGGGACGGAGCTGATCCATTCCTCCTGAGTTCTGTTTAACTGGCAGAGTTTTGAGAAAAACAAATGGATATTATTTCAAGCCACTGTGCTTTAAGGTGGTTCATTACACAACACCAGACAATAGAAACAAAACTAAAACATAAGTTACCTAAAACAAGAACACATTTATTTTGTTCATAGTCATGTACTTTGACAGGACTTTGTAAGGACACAGACAGCTGTCTTCTACTCAGGATGTTGGAAGCATTTGTTGGAAAGGTTCAAAAGGCTGGGGCTAGAATCCTCTGAAGGCTTTTCATGCACATTTTCTGAAACAGGCTAAACCAACTCATGGGCTCATTTCAATTGGGACTGTTACCGAAGAGCCTGTAGTTGTCCTGTCCTGTTGTAGGCTTTCTGACAGCACCACAGCCTACAGGTAGCAAACATTCATACCTAATGTTTTGGGGTGGCAAGATGACATGTTTCTGGTAGAAAAACAGGTAGAAACCTCATGACCTTTTAGGACCCAGACTCAAGTCATCCAATATTGGATGGTGGAATCACATGGCAACCTGGAGCCAGGTCCAGGGCCAGAGCCAGGTCCAGGGCCAGAGCCAGAGCCCGAGCCAAAGATTCTATGGTATGGCAGAACAGAGGAAGTTGGGGAAGAAGAAAGGGCGGAACCAGCACACACCCCACCAGGTCAAGTCACTTCTGCTGAATTGGTACAGTGACAAGCCCAGGGTAGAGGGATAGAGGTCCTACTCTTGCAGGAAGAAAGGCAAAGAATTTACAGCTGTATTATAGTTTTACTTTGTTAAGGATTTTTTTTTTTTTGGTATTTATCCTGGCTGGAGTTACAGTACTTCTTAAATATGAGGCTTGATGTCATTTACATCTATTTTGAAAAATTCTTGTGATCATTTGTCTTAGTTACTTTTTTGTCATTGTGATTCAATACCTGACATCCACAATGTTGGGGAAGAAAGATTTATTTTAGCTCAAAGTTTCGGAAGGTCATAGTGCCTTCCTGGGTGGACAGCTGAGAGATGGTGGAATCACATGGCAACCTGGAGCCAGGTCCAGGGCCAGAGCCAGGTCCAGGGCCAGAGCCAGAGCCCGAGCCAAAGATTCTATGGTATGGCAGAACAGAGGAAGTTGGGGAAGAAGAAAGGGCGGAACCAGCACACCCCACCAGGTCAAGTCCCAGGCATCTACCCTTTTCTGTCAGGCCTCACCTCCCAACAGTACTCAGTATCCATAGGTACATGAAGCTTTTAGTGGACATTCCAGATCCAAACTACACTACTGGGTCAACTTCATGGGATTAGGCAATGCCCAGGACAGAGTTTGTGGTGTGTGTATTGACTTGTGGGGTAGCAAATGAAGGAAGAACACCCACCCTGTGTGTGGGTTGCCCAACCAATAGACTGGCTGCTTGAACTAAATAAAAATGAAAGAAGGATGATGGCTTCTTCTCTTGGGGGAGCTCTGGCCTGGCCAGGCATTTCTTCTCTCCTGCCCTTGCATTGCTGATCTCCTTGCAGATTCGCTCCAGGCTTCAGGCCTTCATCACTGCCTGGGACAACAATCTGCAGCAAAGACACATACTGAATGTCCTGCAGTCTTGGACTGGTGGTCCCTTATCTCATGTCTGAGTGGCCACTCCAGCCCTACAGCTCTCGCACATACAGGCAACCATTTTGGAGCCTCTCTTCAGACTTGTAAGCAGCACTAATAAATCCCTTTTACTTATATGTAACTTCTACTAATTTCATCTCTTCAATAACCCTAACCAATACAGTTCTCAAGACATTGTTTCTTTAAATATACAGTGATATGTACCCTAATGTCAAGGGAAGTGAGGTATGACTGTGCTAAGATTGCCACATGATTTTCCAAGGTTCATTCTTAGAACCAGGAATTGATAGGGAAAACATCGTGGTTAATTTATCCTTAAAGCCAAGTTTACACATAACTGTTCTATAGACAGATGCTCTGAATTCCTTCTCTCAGAAGATCCTTCTGTGACTTCTATAATGAACAGATCCACTGCCTTTTCTTATAGCAACACCCCTGTGCATTCTTTTGACCAACAAGGACTCTACCCTGTTATCAGAAGTTAGAATATTGGATGGTCATTATTTCACATTGAGGAAAAAGTCAGCCATCTTTAAAACTATAAGTCAGAGTATTATAAAAAACAAAATATCTGTACATGGTGGACATGACTGTAATCTCAATACTCTGGAAGATTAAAGCAGAATGTTTTCAAGTTCAAGCCTAGCTTGGGCAATTTAGTGACTTAGTAAGACCCTGTGTCTAACTTTAAAAAAAATTTAAAAGGGCTGGGGATGTAGCTCATGAGAAGACCCTGGATTTGATCTCCCATAACCCCTCTTCCAAAAGGATACTTTTTTTTTTACTTTCATGTGTAGTATATGTATGTCTAAATCTTCTACAATAAGCATGTTTTACATTAGTAAAATACTTTGGGCAAATAAAACATATTCAGTAAAGTGACTTATAATACAGTATTAATGCCAAAGACATGAATTTAATGTTATCCATGGTACAATGGATTCACATCATGAGTGAATACCAGAATCTGACCTTGAATCCCCCATGTCAACAGCAGTCAAATGCATTATAATTTGGGGGAAGTTCTATCAAGGGTACTTCCCAAGTGTTTGCTGAAGAAGGACAGAATTTGCTTCCATGCATCTGTCTGGGCCTTAGAATGATTCCTGGGCTCCCCACCCCAGATCACAGTTTGGTTTACTAATCTGTGCAGGGATGCAGGGCACATGGGGAAGTAAGGAGGCTCAATGTAGTGCCCAGTACCAGGGTAAGAAATGATCTGGGGTTTTTCCTTTCCATGGGTCTGTAACCGTTCAGAGGCTGTGTGGGCATAGAAGTCACTCCTCCAGTTGTGGTCATCCTGACCTACAATGAAGAGGATGGGCCCCTTGGCCCTCTCTATTGGAATCATACTGGGGTTCTCATGCCCTCCTATGATATCATTCCGTATATCCACAATGTCCAGAATGCCTGAGAAAGTAACCTTGGTTCTTCTCAGGTCTTGGCCCAACGGGGGTATGCTAGTTTGCTTGTAGCATATGGTTCTGTTTCCGCTGGTCCCAGATCCATTGATAGAAACTGTGGCTGAGACATTCTTCAAAAATGAGGCCATGGAAAGGCAAATATCAGCTCCCATAGAAACACCCAGAAGCCCAAGTCCTGGGCCTTTTACCTAGAAGAAGAATCAAGAGTCAAAAATTATCCAATACAAAAATTCTTTTCTTGGCTGAGGGTTGGACAGTGCTTGCCTAACATGAGGCACACACACACGGACAGTGCTTGCCTAACATGAGGCGCGCGCGCACACACACACACACACACACACACACACACACAGAGAGAGAGAGAGAGAGAGAGAGAGAGAGAGTATATAATGCAGCTAGAAATGGTGCTAGCTCCAGTCTGAATTGTCTGTCATGTCAGCTAACAGAAGTTTCTTTCTACATACTAAATATCTGGTTCAACACAAACAAATCATAAACTGACTGGTAAGTTTAGGAACTGGTTATTAATGTTCTGATGGAATAGGCAAGGCCTGATCAAAATGTAAGAACATGATTTGATCCCAGACCATGAAAGATTAAAAAGAATGCACAGATAATAATGAGATGCTCAATTTGTATTGCAAGAGAAAGTTATATATTACAGATCAGATTTCACATGGATGTTCCAACTAATGCTACATCATAAACCACCTTGACAGGAAAAGTGAAAATAATAGGCACCCAAAGCCAAGGCATTTTCCAAAAGAAACATCCTCTGTGATAAAAGAACAGGGCAGTCTCACTACACGTGGCATTGGTTAACCCTGTGTGGTGATACCTAGAGAGACTGATAAAGTTAAAGTAAGGAAGATAACCTGTGGGTGTTGAAGCATGTAGCGCATGGATTCTTCAAAGTAGTCCAGGTGTAAGCTACTGTAATCCTTGGGGAGATCTTCAAAGCCATAATAAGCTAGAGCCAATGTGGCGAAGCCATGGCCAGCTAGAAGGCTGGCTCGGTATTCCAACAGGCCTCCTCCAAGACCATAGATATCAATGATTCCTGGAAAGGGTCCAGGTCCTACAGAAGGGAATAGCATAAGGGGAAGGCATTATATAATTTAAAGAAATTGTTTTCCTTTTAGATACCTATGTTACTTAGTGAGTTATACTATGATTTTAAGGAAAGAGGGCATCTTTAGGTGAGCACGGAAAAGAGATATAACTTCTTGGAGGAAAAACAATCCAAAACCATTCATGATTTGACCTGATATGATTCTATGATCAGTTATCGGTAGGGATCTAAGGATCGTCAGCCAATGTGAGGCAGAAGAAGAAAGCCTTTCATTAATGAGTATCTTATAAAAGAAGGAATTTGTGTTATTTTGGAGGACTGGATTTAGAATTAAGAATGTGAGCGCAAGGCCCTGGGTTCCATGCTCCAGTACTACATAAGCCGGGTGTGGTGGTGCACACCTGTAATCCCAGTACTTGGGAAGCTGAGACAGGAGGATTGCTGTGAATTCAAGGTCAGCCTGGGTTACATAGTGAGTTCAAGACCAACTTGGTCTACAGAGAGAAACCCTATCTAAAAAAAAAAAAAAAAAGTGAAACAGATATATTGCATTTCCAGATTGTATGTATAATATGTTTGAGATGTTCATGTAGAGAAAAGGAAGGAAAAAAAATTGTTGACATTCCGCGAGGAAGACAATGAAATCTGAAGTGTAATCTGCTGGGGGGTTGGAGGGGGGGGCAAGAAGGGACGCAAGGTGCCCGGGCTGCTATCATTTCCCTTAAGACCGCTCCTGCTTCCATTTAGATCCACAGGGCAGTGATGACGAGCAAATTATTTGTTTCCTGCAAAATAACAATACCCATCTTTATGGGATGTCATAGGGATTAAGTGAGCTAATACAAGGAAAGTCAGAGTATACAATCTAGTATATTAAAATCCTCCCATTTGGGTGAGCGGTCATCGAGAGTCAACGCCAGCTTCTCCGGACTGCTCAGGAGCCAACCTAGCCACAGAAGCACCGGACACCAGCGAAGACGCAGGCCACCCAGCTCACCCTCCAGCAGCCTGGGCTCACCCGGTGGCAGGAAGAGCGTGGCCCGCACCCGGCCCTCTCGCACCGGCACCCGCCGCACGCCCGGCGGCAGGAAGTGGCGCTCGTGCTCCGCCCGCGCCAGCAGCCGGCCGCCGTCGGGCTCGTGGCCGTCCAGCACCTCCAGCTGCACCACGAAGGGCGTCCGCACGTCGCGCTTGATGAGGCGCCAGA
>PVKB01000267.1:0-152727 GCA_004027205.1 Ctenodactylus gundi
CCCCCCCCCCCCATTTTTTTTCGTTTTTTCTGAACTTTCTATGCAGAGAACAATTCCTTTAGTTGAGGCTGGAGGTAAAAATGGTAGAGTAAACTGGAAACTTTGTCTGCACACATTATCCTGAATGTAGTCTCATCTGTAGATCTTGGTCAGATGCTCCAACAGTATCTCAGGAAGTAAAGGAAGGAATGAAGGAAAGGAAGGAAGGAAGGAAGGAAGGAAGGAAGGAAGGAAGGAAGGAAAGAAGGAAGTCACTGTTTCACTAGGCAGATACAGACCCTGACAAAGCATTGCTCAGAACGCTTCTGAATGTGAAAGTGGCTGTTGCTATGCATTGTACTAGGATAGTAGGCTTTCAGTAGGACTGTCACAGACAAAACAGGAGTTATGGCCACCCATTCATATGACCTGCAATGGGGCCACTGCTGAAAGAACCTTTTGAGAAGCAGGATCTCACCCCAGATTCCGAATCAATTCTGCTGGGTTGGACTGGAAGAGGCTCAGGACTTGGAGCCAGAATTGATGCCTGGTTGGATACTTGGTGACTCCTATGACTCTTGATTTTGTCATTGTAAAATGGAGCTTATGATATTCACCACATGAAGAGCTGCCAACAAGATCATATAACAGGAGCTCAGAAAAAATTTCATAAATGTAGTTACCCTCCAAATATTCTGTTTTACCCTGACGTTCTCTCTCACACACTTTATTGCTATCGTTTTTCTCTTCTAAATTTCTCTGGCATTTCCCATCTGCACCACAGAACACAGGATTTGAATACATCCTGGCTGATACTCTTTCCTGCTTATCTCTCATATTTTTGGCTTTAATAATAATCTTACACAAGTGATAACCCTTGTAAGATTTATGCTGCATGTTAAAATTTATTTAATTTGATTAACACTCCCTATAACTTAGTAGCTGTGTGGATTTAAAATAGGAACTTAATTTCTTTTGCCTCAGTTTCTTCACAAAAGGTATAAAAGTGGTGCCCACCTCATTGGGTTACAGTGAAGATTAAAGGATTAATGCCTGCCATTTTATAGCTCTTGGCACAGTGCCTATGATGAGGTTAGCAATCCTGAAACTCTGACTTGAAAACTGATGTTAGAATGGTTTTTTTTTTTTCTAGAAGAAGATTATCATGTGACTTTCAGGGCCCCCTAGCAGGCACTAGATATCTCAAGGGGACTCTCAATTTTAGAGGTTTCATTCTGTACCATGTCTAAGCTCTATACAATCCCATTCTTGGCATCTTAGATTCATTTTGAGTGAAAGCCATTTCTATCCAGGAACTATACTAATGGAACTAAATGGTAGAGAATGCCACCATTTTTTTTTTTTTTTGAGACATCACATTTCTTTTTTTTTTTTTAAGGAAAGCTTAATTGATTAAGGATGTGACATTGGAGGGCCAGGAGGACCTCACAGGGGTGATTTGGTCCTTAGCCATTGAGGAAGGGTATATGATGATTTGGGCACCAAGTGTCAGCAGAGAGAACATATTTGGTTGCTTAATTACCCTTGACAGAGTAAGGTCAGAGGAAGCAAGGTTGACAAAGCCCATTGAGTCTGCTGGACGGAGGCCAGCCCAATTGGGTTAACCTCCTCTTTCTTCTCTAGAGGTGGCAGTGGATGTTTAGGGTGTCAGCTCCAAGCAAATGCGCTCATGCCTTGGAGGTGGATGATCTATTGAGCCAAGGGGCACGGCTATAATCTTTTTTTCCATCTCAGTGCATAGCCTTGAGCAAACCTATTTCTTTACCCTTTTCCTTGAAAAGTGAAGAGTTCATGGAAGAAGATGTGGGAAGGACCTTCCTGCTCCAGTACTCCTTGAGTATTAATTTAGGGAAAAGAGAAGCAGCTTACTATTAACAGGTTTGGGATACTTCTCTAATTTGCCAAGAACCAAGATTTATCCTATGATATAACCAATGGAGGCTAGGTGATGGCCTCATTCTTCTTGTTCTACTTTATATGTATTGAATTATTTTGTAATAAAGTTTTATAAACCTGCTCACACCTTTTAAAGTTAATGGCAAGAATGATCAAATGTAATAAATCAGTGAATGACAGGAATTTCTCATGCATGTTCTGGAAAAATAAGGCCTAATTGAGCTGGGCCTGTAATCCTAGCCCTCTGGGAGACTGAGGCAGAAGGATTACAAGTTCATGCCCAGGCTGGGTGAGTTAGCAACTTAGCAAGACCCTATCTGAAAATCAAAAGTTAGGAAAAAAAAAAAAAAACCAAAGGTCCTGGGCTCACTGTAGCACTTTGAGAACAAAATACAAAGCAATGCAATACAACAAACCAAACAAGAACTAACAAAAACAACCCCAAAACCTTCATTGCCTACTTATATATCACCTGGAAGGCTTCTACCATTCACTCCTTTAAAATGATGTGTTGAATACTGCATAAAGAATTGTAGATACATGTGTATTTGAATGATGAGATTTTATTGATGTTGCTTTATCTGAAAATGTTAGTAATTGCATTGAGCTAGTTCACTTTGATGAGGCTCACCTATACCTAAGAAATTGGCAGCTCTCATTGTACTTCAAACCACAGACATTCTTGGAAAAGACCCACCTTGGAATTGGACTTGAATGCACTTTGTAACTGGAAACTGTATTTGAATGCACCTTGACATAAGGGGTATGTCTTAGTGGAGACCGATGTCTGATTTCTAGTGGTGAAGGGCAAAGGGAGCCAGACAGGGGTCAGAACAGAGGCGGGAGATGAGTGAGAGACTGGCAGGAGCTGTTGAGACATTTCTCTACATGATTCACTCACTTCCTCTCGTATCCTTACAACAAATGTCTGTTTCCAAACCAAACCTGAGAATGCCTTTGTTCCTTTCAGGCTTAAAGAGCTTAAAGGCAAAAGGGCACAGATCTGGTATCAAATGGATTTGGGTTCAAATCCCATATTTGTCATTTGTTAGCTCTGGAATTACAATCATGGAATCCCTTTGAAATTTATCTATAAAATGTGGGAGATGATGTGAGAGCACTAAATGGGAAACTTTCGTTATCATATTCATGATAGGGCTTAATAAATGTTTATACTCTTCCCCTTTGCTGGCCTCCGTCCAGCACTGAGACTCAGGCGTTTTTGCTTTTCTCCAGTGGCTGTATGCATTGACCATGAGGTGTCTGATACCTCTTTAAATATTTGAAAATATTCTGTTCTACTAACCAACTATTTCTTCCAACATATTTCCTTTCTGAATCTTCACTTTTCAAGGCAAGATTCTGAACAGATTTAAACCAATTCCCATGTGTCTACATGTAGTCGATTGTAAAACCGGCCAAGACCCTCCCTTTTTACCCTGTATCTTCATATTTATATAGTTTTTATAAAGGTTCTTGCCACCAAGAGGTGGTTACCAGACCTTGGACCTGGAGTGGCCATTCGACCTGTTAGGTTAACAGAGCAGTAGCACCCATGAGACCTGAGGAGCACCTGCTTCTGGTGTTTGCTGTCTTAGAGTCGTTGGCATCAACACAGACACCACCTTGAGCTATGGTCCATGATGGGACCTAAGAGGAGCCATGGTAGCCAAAGCCTCCGAGATGCGAGAATCTTTAGGCAAGACCAGAAAAACCATACAGTTACCTGACCTGAATTGCTAGCCCACAGAATAACAAGCCAAAAACAAAAACAAAAACAAAAACAAAAACAAAACAACAAAACCCCCCAAACAAGCAAGCAAACAATCCCCCCAAAAAAACCAAAACAGTTTTTGATTTAAGGCATTAAATTTTGAGGTAGTTTATTCTGAAGAAAGTCTTATGCATCCAACTTTCAGAGCATCCAGTCTTCTCTCCTCTAACCAACGTGTCCATTCTGCCACCCGGATTTTTTTTTTTTTTTTTTTTTTTTTTGGCATTTTCAACCATCCATTTTCTTGGAACATTCTAAATTGCTTAGTGCTTGGCAGAAGCGACTCATGCTGTCTGTTCTTGATTTCTTCCTACTAAATTCAAACCATATGGTATCCAAGTACAGATAAATGCCCAAAAAGTCTTTAGGGCCTCTTTGGAAACTTAAAAAAATCCCACCCAAGGTTTTTGCAAAGAAATCGTGCTTAACCAGGGAGAAAGGAACTTGAACAGCTTGAGCTCAGCTCAGCTCTTCCTGTAGATGGTAAATGATTCTATACTTAGGAGATTTTTCCCCCAAGATTTGAATTAATAAGGTGGCCTTTGCATGACACCCTATGGGTTTTTCTGATTTCAGAGTAATTGGACTACTCAGCTGTGTGTGTGTGTGTGTGTGTGTGTGTGTGTGTGTGTGTGTGTGTGTGGGAGTGCAGCTACAGAGGGGAGGAATGAGAAGATTGCTACAGTTTAGAACTAAAGTGTGCCCTCAGAGCCTCATGTGCTAGGTGGGGCCAGGCTGGAAGAGGTGGGTCACTTGGGGAGTGACTGGAAGTGTACATCCTTTCCCCCAGCTTCTCTGTTCTCTTTGTCTCCTGGCTGCCATGGATTGAACAGCTTTCCTCCACTAGGCCTTTCTGCTACACTGTTCTGTTGGAAAGTGACAAGCCATGAGCCAAATCAGACTCCTCCTTCTTTAAGTTGTGGGTATTGAATATCCCAGCAATGGGAAAGCAACTAATACAATGGTATCAGCATCCTGTTGGCAATGTGGGAACTCACTGAATCCAACCACGACATCTTTGGAATCAGGGATTGCTTATTTCTTTTTTCTTCCCCTACTATTTTTATTAATATACCAATGTAATACATAATATTTACAATGAACTTGGGTGTTTCGTACATCTATGTATCACATCAACTTCACAATCCCTTCCCATCTTCTACCCTCCCACCCACTCCTTGTCCCTTCCCCCGGCTCCGGCCATCACTTCATATGGTTTCAAAGAATGTCTGTGTTCTCGGTTTTCCAAGTCCGAGAAACCGTACGGTGTTTAACATATTAATCTTCCACACCTAAGTCATTTCACTCAAGTCACCACTCTACCCCAGCTTCCTATTCCTCTAATGGGTTCGCAGTAGTCAAATCTTGATCTCTCCTCTCTGAATCCAACCAATCCCTTCATTGGGATATTCACCGACATTTTTTTTTCCATATTTTTTTACATCTTTGTTGCTAATGTTAAACCTGGCCTTACCCACCAGTTCACACTAGAAAATAATTATAAGCATGTAGTTCAAAAGGATAGTTAATTTGGGAAAGAAGAAAAAATAATAAATAAATAAAACTCAATTGCCTTATCTGAATACCGGAAGGTGCATATTTGTACATTCACAAGGTTATGTTTACATCAGTCAGTTTCCTTAGGATGAACTTTCATTAGTGACCTAGTAAGTGAATTGCTACAACAAAACAAAGTTAAAACTATATCACATTGCTACATCCAATGAACTTAAATCTATGCCACATAAATATACTTAAAGTGACAGACATGTAGGCAAATTTAGTTATTTCTTAATTTCCTAACTTTCATATCTTATTTACTCATATTCACTGATTATTAACCTACTTTTTTCTCAGCTCCTTCTCCTCTAACTGTTGTCACTTTTTCTCTGGGGTCGTTGGTGTCGCTGGTCTCCCTTTCACTGTCCAAGCTTCCTTTAAGTATTTTCTGCAATACTGGCTCAGTGGCTGCAAATTCCTTTAAGCTGTCTCTGTCATGGAAAGTTTTAAGTTCTCCCTTTAAGTTAAAAGATAATTTTGGTGGATATAGCAGTCTTGGCTGGCATCTATGTTTTTTAGTGCTTGGATGACATTGCTCCACGATTTTCTTGCTTTTAGAGTTTGGATTGGAAAATCTGCCGTTATCCTGATGGGTTTATCATTGTAGGTCACCTTCTGTTTTTCTCTTACTGCTTTTAGTATTTTCTCTTCATGCTGGGTTTCTAGAATTTTAATTATGGTGTGTTGTGAGGAGGGTCTCTTCTGATCGAAGTTGTGTGGTGTTCTGTATGCCTGCGAAAGTTCCATGTTCATTTCTGTTCTTAGATTTGGGAAATTTTCTTCCATTATTTCATTAAACATGTCCTTTAAGCCTTTTGTTTTGTCCTCAGTCTTCTCCTCGATTCCCATAATTCTGAGGTTATTTCTCCTTGAATCATCTATCAGTCATTGTAATGACTCGCTTTCTTTATTTACTTTGTATTCTTCATGGCCTTTATGTTGCAGCTTAGTCACTTTATTTTCTAGGTCTGACATACTATTCTGAAGTTGTTTAAAGTGGTTGCTTGTTATTACCTGTGTGTTTTTCATTTCCTGAATATCTGCATTCAATTTTTCTATATCTCTGTTGTGTTCTTCTCTAATTTCTTCTTTTGTCTTCATTATCTTCTGGTATATTTCTTCTCTGGTCTCCTCTAGTTGCTTTTCAAGGCTTGCTTTTTGCTTATCTATGTATTGGTGTAGCTCTTCTGCTGTCTGTGTAATTTCCTGCTTTAATTCCCATTTTAATTCACTGAATTTCTGGGCCCAGAAGTTGCCATCATTTTTGCCATATTCATCTTTATTTATCCTGACTTCATCTCCTGGGGTTTCAGGTCTTTTTGTAGGAGATTTGTGCCTGCGCTTCCCCGATTCTTCTTTGGTCTCCTCTAATTCCTTTTCAAGGCTTGCTTTGTGCTTAGCTAAGTGTTCTTGTAGTTCTCGCGCTGTCTGATTTATTTCCTTCTTTGCTTCCTGGTTTAACTCCTCCTTCAATTCCTGTTTTAATTCACTGACTATCTGGGCCCAGACGTTACCATCATTTTTGTCCTTTTCTTTGGGTTCTGCAATTTCAGCACCCCTTGCACCCTCCCCTGGGGAATCAGATCTTTTTGTATAAGATTTGTTACCACATTTCCCCATGTAACTGCTACCTCTGACTGTCTCTGGTGCGCAGGAAAAGTGAATGGCTCCAGCTGACGTGACTGCCTGCGACGGCTGTTGAGTCCCGTTTCTGATCTGGGATCCTGGGACCTTTTCTAGGGAGAGCGCACACTGAGTTTGTAGTACAAACACCCGCGGGTTGGTGCTTCTGAGGCCGCCCGGAGCCAGTGATTCCCACTAGTCTGGTCCGCTCTTACCTTAGGCTGAGGTCTGGCCTCCGGACCTTGTTTGTGATCTGTGGGTGCCGACAGGGTAGCGCGGGGCCGGGCCGAGTTGGCTGCTTCTGACCCGTCCACACCTCTTCTCCTGCTGTTGTGTGCTCCATCCTCTCCAGCTCCATTCAGTCAGATGTTCAGGTCCCCGCAAGCGTTCCTCCGTCTGCCGTTTGCCGCCGGCTGTGGTGGCTTACTGGACTGCGGGGATTTATTTTTTTCTACCTCCGGTTTTGATGATCCTTCGGAGTTTCTGGCCTCCCGCTGGTCGCCTTTCAGTTTCTGGGGATGCGCCTCTCTTTCCTAGCTACACCAAACACACTTTTTCTAACTATCTTCTTGACTTTTTAAGTGACTTGATGAGGAGACTTTGTGCAGTGCTGTTACTCAGCCGCCATCTTGACCGGAAGTCCCGGGATTGCTTATTTCTTATTGTGTCTTCATGCCTTGTGTGGTGTTTGGCACGGTGAAGACTCTCGTGTGTATTCAATGAAGCCAGAGGTATGAGTCCAGCTTCCTCAGTCAGAACCTTGCACAGGCTTGGAAACCATTTGACCAACAGTTTCTCCTTATCGTTTTCTTACACTCTGTAGAGGAGAGATAGAGGCTTATCTCAAATGCATTTACCTTGTAGACATGGAGATAAGTAAGACCTGACTCTTGCTGAAGGAAAGCATGGTCTACTAGGGAAGATAGATGCATAAGGAAGTGAAATGCCTGGCACAGATGTTACATGAGAAATTTAGAGAGGAAGAACCTGGGGTCCACATGTATTCTTAGCTTAACTATAATATTCATGTAGTTCTTTCCTGTACATGTTTGTCTAAGCAATTACCCAAGTGCAGAATTTGGACAAGGTAGGAGCTTCCATGGGCTTGGGTGCCATCGAAGGAGAATAATAAGCCCAATGACAGTTATAAAGTTCATATTTGTTCTTAAATTCCCATTTGATACTGGGCTATAGTATTACTTTAAAATTATTTAAAGAAGCACTGGCTTTTGAGACAATTAAGTCTGGCTTTGGATCCAGACTTTGGTTTCCACTTGACACCTGAGATTTCTGAGCCTTGATTCCATTTTTTCTAAAGTGCATAGTCATGTTGACATATCAGTTCTTTAATTGTATGGTCAATGAATAACCATCTAACCATTTTATTTATTTAAAAAATTCTTTGATTAGTATGTATTCACAATGCATAATAATAGCAATCAGCTTGAGAAATTTGTGTATTTACTCATCATATCTTGGTTATTTTTACTTCCCTTCTATAGCCATTTTAAACTCCAACTTTCTGGAGAATACTCTAGAATTAACTTTTAAAAATAACAATGTTGTTCTTCAGAGCACAATTAAGCTTAAAGAATTATTGCTTTTGTTGGATAAAGGGGAAACAATAGCTAAGATGGGTTAAGCAAGAGTATCTATTGTAAAGAAAAGCCAATGGGAAGGGGAGGAAAAGCTAAATGTATTGGTGATATCATGGTTAACTGCAATGAATGGGTATGTGTAACCTAGTTATGAGCCTGAGAGGCAGACGACATCTTCTTGCTCTGAAGAGAATATTGGAAGGACATGTGGAAGAGGAGGTTGATGCACATCAAATAACCATGAATTACTCTGTGTTTGCTGACTTCCTGTAAAAGGAGGTTGGAGCCATCTAATCGGTTTCTGGCCAAATGAATGTGAGCAGAGAATTGTACACATTCCTAAGCCTTTGTTATTAAAATCCTCCATCTCATTCTTCTTCTATGAAGAGTTTGGAGATCCCATGCTTCAGAGGGTCCTAAAAACATTGGAAGAAGCCAGTCTGACTCACATGAGATGATGACATGAATTAGGACACTGATTGTGTCAGTCCCTGAAACTCCGTATTTGTCTGTTGCTGCAGCAGAGCTTTACCTGTCCTGATTACCTCAAGGGACAAGATTAGAGACAGAGAAACCAGATAAGAAGCCCATGGAATAGTAAAAGCTAGTGACAATGAGAGCTTGGGCTGTAACAGAGACAGTGCAGATGATGGAGTAGAAACAAATTCCGAAATCATTGTGAAAATGGTGCACTCAGCTTCCCACTCTCCAGGCAACTTGCCCAGATTCATGTGACAGCCCAGCCCTACTCTTGCTCCAGCAATTGTCTCTCGCAGTTTATTTTAGCTCAGCACCATGAAGTGTCTGGTTAAAATGCAAGTCAGTTTACACCAGTTATCTGCATAAACCTTGACTATTGCTTCCCATCTCTCAGAGGAAAAGCTGAGATGGTCTGTGAAGCCAGCATGATCCCTGACATGCTTGTCTGTGACCGCACAGCGATTGCACTTGTCCATGCTGGCCTCTGCTCCTGAGCACCCCCCCCCACACACACACACACAACATGCTTCAGGCTCTGCACACATGCTGTTCTCTCTGCCTGTCTTAGTTTGGTTTCTTTCAAAAGGCAGAATTTACAGAAATCATAACAAACAGAATCTACTCAGAAGGCTTACAAATCTGAGGCTAGATATAGTCCAAGATGGTGGCCTGCACGTGCGAGAGCGGCAGTGTCCAATGGCTGCTCAGCCACAAAGTAGAAATCCTGTCCGGGACTGCAGTTACAGCCAGTGGAAGTCTGCTGCAGATCTCGGTTGTTCAAAGAACAATGGCGAAGACCAGAGACTAAAGATCAGCGACAAGCAGACAGGCACAAGGTGAGATAGGAGTGAATCTGTGATGAAGATTTGCGGCGTGTAGCAAGTCAGTGTCTGTAGGCAGTTGTGAAGGTGAGAGCTTTCCCAGAGGAAGAAGCTGTAACAATCTTTCTTCTTCCTTCCTTTTGTATGTTCAAGTTCCCAGTTGGACCTCCCACATCCGGGTGAATGTTCTTCCCTCATTTGCTGGCCCACAAATCACTCACACTTTAATCCAGTCTGGTTCTCAATTCCCAATCTAGGCGTGGTTCCCAAACCCTTGTCCAGGCGTGATTCCTGATTGCCTCAAGTTGACATGCTCTCCGAGGGTCACGCTGCCTGAGGTACTGTGTCCTCACTTGTCTCCAGAACTTGCTCCTTGATTTAAATCACTACTTCCACGCATTTTTCAGGCCTTTCCTGGACAGTCTATCTAAAATGACATCCCAATCTGTTGTGGTGGCACGTGCTCATAATCCTAGCACTCTAGAAGGCTGTGGCAGGAGGATTGTAAGTTCGAGCCCAGTCTGGGCAACTTAGTGAGTTGGTGAGATTCTGTCTCAAAAATAAAAAAGGGTGAGAATGTAGCTCAGTGTGAAGGTTCTGCATTCAATCTCCAGGAAAAAGGAAATAAATCAACATCTCCCCCACACCCCAATACTTATCACTGCATTACTTTTCTCCACTGCATCTAACACTTCATAAAATTCTATGTATTGTATGTATTATTTTGGTTTATGTTTGTCTCTATATGGTTGAAGGTAAGCTCCATCAGGGGAACACTTTTTGTTTATTTTTCTCACTGCTATTTTCTAATGATGATATCATGCCTCAGTGAACGCTTACTGAATGAATATTGACTGAACAAAGACTAAAGAGCATTATGGGCATTTGTGAGCAGACAATGTGTAGTGGGCAGGAAGGTCGCCAGGAGAGCCTGGCTTACCTCCAAGGAGACTCTATTTGACAACTTCTACCTCTCAATGCAGCTTCTTCCTTTGTCCAGTTTGGACCAAATGGCAAGGCGATCACATGTGTTCACTCTATTAACTATCTTATTTCTTCCTCATTCTTGAAGTTGCAGAAAGATCATTACTGATTGGTGATGGCAGGGGTGTGGGCAGCCCTCAAGACAACTTGGGAAGTTACATGAGAGGTTGTACGTGGGCTCATCTCTACCGCAGTGCATCCTGAATAGCATGATCCTATTACCGTTAACCTTCACTCCCTCCTCACTTACCAGTTAACCTTTATTTCCTTCTCACACTGCAGCTCATCATTTCTTCCTCGCCATCATGTTTTCTTCTTCCTTCTCTTTGCTTATTTAAGCCACCTCAGCAGTGACTGGATTGAACATCACACTTATTTCAAGATTAAGAAGGGAAGCAAAGAAGGAGAGAGGAGGGGAGGGGTCTGGGAACATTGTTTACGTTATGAACAATTGGAGCATGGTGTCATTGGATTTTGTTGGGTGTTAGTCTCTATAGGCATAGTTAAAAGATGTAATTCTCAGCTTTGGGAAGATGATCGTGTGTTCCCCAGTCCCTGTGACACTCAGCCTTTGTGGCCTGTTGAGAATCTCTCTGCAGCACTCACTGAATTATCCTAGCCTGATGAATTCTGCCATCTCCATCCCAGATTTAATATGGATGTTTCAGATGTAGAAAAGATGATGAATGTGGAGGAGGGATCTAATTTCATTAACTGAAGTCTTCGTATTCAACATGTCCAGTAATTATTGGCATGATGCAAACGTGCCTGTGTGGTGGCATTTTTCCAGATGAACATTGCTAGAGAGAAGCCAGAAGAGAAAGCAGCCCTGGGCTTAGCCTGATAGGGATTGAATCCACGTTCCGGATCCTTTAGCTGCTGACTGGGTGGCTTTGTGTGACGGAGCTTTAGTTTTTTCATCTACAAACTAAGAGACGCTATTAGCTCCTCAGAGGACACGATGAGAGAAATGTACACAGTGTCTGGCTTGCTCACTGACTTCTCGTCACTCTCCCACCCTGCTCCAGTGCTGGAGGACTGCCCAGTATCTGGCCCTTACTGATGACGAAAATGGCCTCATGCTACCTGTCCTGCTTAGGGTGGCTCCTCATGATGTGCGGTCTAGAAGGGACAAGGCGGTGGGGCAGGGGTGCCAGGCAGAGGCCACGTGGCAGCTCACCAGAGACCTTCAGTGGCACTGCATGTTGAACGTGACTCAGAAAGGCCTGCATGTCCTAGACAAGCATTTCTCAGCCTAACTGAGGAAATCTCAATGATGGGCTTGCATGAACCAAACACACACACACACACACACACACACACACACACACACACACACACACACAGCCCTGATTATCAAAGTGCTCATTTCCAAAGAAAATTATTCTTTATCAGTGAGGAATATGAGTGACTATTGCCCAGAATCCATTGGCTTGCTATCCTCTGGGATGTGTCCTCATAATCCAAAATCACTCGTAGGTCCTTCCCTCAGTGAGCCTTTTTAACACTCCACAGATGGGGTGGGGCTCAGAATTTAGCCTGGTTTTTGTCAATTTTCAGAATTCTACTGCATTAATGGGCATGCTCACAGCTGGTGTAGTTTATAAGCAGAGGATAATGGCACTTGAACCTACTCCTGCATTCCTGCGTCTCAAGTGAGTGCCCTTGGGCAGGCTACCCTAGCCTTGTGTCCTGTCCCTGGCCTCCCATGGTTGGTGGCTGTCCTGGGCATTATTAGGCATGCTCTGATAAGAACTTTCTTTCCTGTCTTCCATGTAGAATAAAATGCTTAAGTATTGCAGACCATATCACCACAGGCAAATATTTCCTTATAATCCTGATAGGTACAGGGTCTCTTCATGCTACATAGCCACTTATTTTATGTAATTATGAGATGATGTATCAGTGGAGCTGTTTTTGATTGTAAGTAAGAGAGATCCAACTCACCCTGGCATTCATTAATTGATTGATTTGAAGCAGGGTCTCACTCTGTAGTCCAGGCTGATCCTGTGCTTGGTAGGCAAGTGCTGTAACCACTGTGATATTCCTCCAGCCCACCCTGGGATTTGTTAACACTTTGCTGAAAAGCACACAGGTGGATATTTTGTCAGAGAGGCTTGTTTGGTGGCTCAGATGTCACCAAGCATTGGCCTTATCCTGGCTCTAATCTGCCCCCAAACATCTCTTCTTTATTGTGCTGCTGACTCTTAATGTCCTAAGATAACTGTTCTCACTTTTAGGTCTTCCAGTGTTCTTTATTTGTATCCAGTACACAAACTAGATGGTTGTTTTCCAGAATTTTAAGTAAAAAAAAAAGCATGCTGGCACAGACAAAGTGCTCGTTCTATTTCCAGAGGAGTAGAACATTCTGATCAGTTCAGACTGCTGTGTCTTCCACACGCATAGCTGGAGTCAGCTTCTGAGGAGCTGTCAAGAAATAAGGAGGGAGACTAGGTGCTGGAGAGGCCACGACGTTACAAGTATTCCCTCATCTCTACGTACTGGCTCAGCGCTTGGAGAAAACGCCTTGCTGCCCCACCTCTCCACCTCTGACCCATTTCTCTTTCCTCTCTGTCTGCAGAAAGAACCACTGAGCAGTGAGGTTCAGGCCACATGTGCTGTGGGCAGTTCATGGTGGCCTTGAGGGCTGCACCAGTAAACTCGGCTGTGCTGACGTAGTGCTTGACCAGTAGGGAGCTCAGCTGGGAAACTCGGGGCATGGAGAGGGCAGGAGGGGAGGTTGAATGTTCCCCTGGCTCCTTCTCCATTGGGTGCAGAACACCTTTAGGAGGGTCCTCGCTCCTGCTCACAAGTCCCTTTCACATAGCTGTCCCCTTGGGGTTCTGGTAACTTTTCTCCCTGCATTGCCATTTTCACCTGGAGTGATAACTATTCCCCGCTTTTGCCGTCCCTCGGGTTTCTGCACTGTTTCCCTCTGGTTTCCTTCTGGCATACAGTTCTGGTCTTAAATCTGTGTGTTCCCAGCCGGCACGTGGCCGATGCTTCTCGCCCAGGACCAGGCTCGTGCCCTTGCCACGTGCTCAGGTGAACTGTGTCGTGCTTTAGCTGCATTCTCCCTGCCTTGGGGTCCAGCTGTCTTGTTGCTTCCTAGCCCTCCCTTCGTAGTCACTGTGACAACACTGGGGAGTACACTGCAGGCCTGACAGCATGGTACTGTAAAGTAGCTATGTGGACTGCACGTTTAGAGATCAGGCTTCTCTGCTGGCTGCAATGACTGGAACCCATGTAGTTGTCATGGCCAACTTCTAATGGCCACGTGATAGGCTGGCTGGGTTGTGAGGACCGGTGACCAGGTGGACAGAGACAACTGCGCCATGATATTGACATACTGAGTCACGGCTAAATCTCATGCTTAAAGGAAGAGCAAGGCAGCCCAAGTCAAGGTTGGAACCTCCAGTCTAGGGCCTCCAGGGACTGGAGTTTTAACTGAAAACTGCACCATTTAAAAGAGCGAGGGTGGAGAACTGGGAACAGGAAGACAGGTGGTGCCTGGGAGGCTGTCATGCTCGCTCAGCTTCCGTCCCACAGAGCCCTGTGGGCCCCAGCCCTCATCCTGGGAGAGGTGACGTGTCTTCCTTGAACGCTTGGTCCCTTGTCACCAGAGCTCATTGTTTGTTCAGGGTGACTCACTGTGTCCTGCAGTGCAGCCTGCCCCAGAGTGGCTGGAGGACCCCTGATCCTTCCCAGCAGGAACACAGCACAGTCAGGGCCCAGAGCAGAGCCTTTTGGGACCCCGGAGGAACCTCAGCTGTTTTCACCTCCTGAGAGTATGTGGAAAAAGGGGAGGAAGAGGGCGGGGCAGAAGGCAGGATGAGGAGGAGCCACACGCGGGAGCTAGGGAGGCTGCCTCAGAGCATTCGGGGCTCGGTGCCTCAGAGAGGAAAATGGGCCTGGGCCGTTAGACCCCCTGTTTGCACCATGTTCACATAGTATTAACATGGATTCAGCCCCCTGCCACGCCCTGCAGGTGTTGTAATCCTGCATGGCTAGTCTCCAATGCCTGTCCCTTCCCTGCTAGTCTGTTGCCTCTTCCTTCTGTCCCCTTTTTAGGTAGTCATGGGTACCTGCTCCCTGAATTCTTTGCCATCTGTCTGTCCTTGCCTATGAATCCCACTATAGTGGTAGATTATCCCAAATGCCACCACCCCTTACAGAGCTTATATCTGCCTAAAGAAATGTTGGCTCTCACGATATACTCTTGGGCATGGGGCCTGCAGAAGACAAGCTTTGTCCCATTCTGCTTTGTAGCCTACTCTTAGCATAGGGCCAACTGGGAGCAACTGTGCAAGGGACAAGGATCGGAGTCATTTTTGATGTGAGAGCTTGGGAATGAACAGAGGCCAAGGCTGAGGTGAGCATCCTACATTATAGAATGCACAGGACCTCACCCAACAAAGACTTATGTGACTCCAATTTCAACAGTGCCTAGGTAGAGAAGCCACATTCAGATCACGGTGCTTGCTCCAGCTTGCTGGGCGCTGGCTCCCCGCTTTGTGTTGTGTGGGTGCTTGCCTTGCCTTGTGAGTCTTTTGTCCAGTGTGCATGGTTTTAGTCACCTTGAGAGTGTGGCAAAGCTTCCTAACAACATGGTGCCTTTGTACCTGCTGTCACCCCCATTGCATCAAGGAGCTCAATAAATATTTGAAGAAGTAAAATCCAGAGAGATGGTCCAACCTGATAGTGACCCAGCTGGAACTCAGCTACTGGCTGTGTGTGTGTGTTTTTTTTTTTTTTAAATCATACTGACAATGATTAACAAAACCAGCTACCTATATTTTCAGAGACTATGATATTCACAGGCTTCCTGACCTTCAGAAATTCAGGGAAAGCAAGTTTCAGTGAGCTCCATTAGAGATAGAGAAGTTGGAATTTGAAAAAGATCCCTAGAGATTTAGTCAGGAAGCCCATTGATGGGTCTCAGGTCTCTCAGGGGATTAACAGGTGGGTAAGAGCTACAGTTTGATTGTGGTTAAGATTCATGGAGTATTTCACACCAATGAAAACCATGTAGATAGTCTTTCGGGCATTTGTGTACCTGTTGCAGGAAGCAAAGCGTATCTGTTTTCTTTTGGGGAGTTGCATGTCTACTGCGGGTCTAGGGTGGAATGGGTTGGGCAGGGGACAGCAATGCCACAAGCACACCTCCACCTACTACCCACCCCAGTGTCACATTGGGCTTGGCACAAAGTGTGTGCTGAGTGAAAGGATAAATAGCCACGTTGAATGGGAAGAGCTGGTGTCACACTGAGAGTTGAGTCTCAGGGTTCCTGCTTACCACCTGAGTCCCGAGTTCAAGGCACTTTTAGCCTTTGAGCTGCAGTTCCTTCAGCTATAAAATGGGGGCAGGATATCATATGGTTTCTCTGATATGAGACAACCAAACCATGAAAATTGTGAAAGAAATGGAAGAAAGTAGGAAGGTGGACTTTGAGGGAAGGAGAAAGGGATGCGATAGGTAAATAAAAAAGTAAAACGAGGACAATCATAATGCGAAATTCACAGGCTTGTTATGAAAGGTAAGTACAGAATGTGATAAGCTTACAAGAGTGAATTGATCTGTCAGTACCAAGCAGTGATTAGGCATGAAGCCTGTTTGCTGTCCTGAAGACCGCTCTTCGCTGAAGATGAGGCCAGTTGCCTGGATCTTCAGGCACACCAGGTCTGATCAGGGAGCTGTGCTATCTGGAGATGACACAGTTGGAAGGTGATAAAGCACACGTTTGACCTTGGCTGTGCGGGTCATCTGAGGTGGCGAGGAGAATGAGGCTGGAATTGGGCTCAGTCTTTGGCTTTGTGACCTCAGAAAAGCCTCATAATCGTGCCAGCTTTCATTGTCCTGGGTTGTCAAGGGGACATGGTGTTTCTTTCCGTGTTTGGCCTGCCCTCCATGGTCACTGTGATGTGGCAGGATATAACATCTGCAGCAAGGCCTTGTGAACAGCAAAGGGCCGTCAGACGTGAGCTCTCATGTTAAATGCTAAGTCATGGGGTCAGGCCTTTGGGTTTTCAGTGCTGCCAGAGGGAAATAGTCCATTCTCCCCGAGGCGGGGGGTCTGTCTGGGCACATTCTTAATGACTGCTGCCCCCAGCATAGCAGAGCTTCCAAACTTCTTAGAAGAAAGGTTCCACCTGCTTGCAAGACAAGTCTATAATTATAATTTTTGATTTAGAAAGTAGCACGACTCGAGCTTGAAGCAGTGGGTGATGTGGGTTGGTATGCCTTGGTTTTTTTCCCAGAAAGTCTCTGCTAGGTACAACACACCTTTGATGAATGTACAGTAGGGTTTCTTTTAAACTTGATTTTGAAGACCTTATTAATGCATTCAGAATATTAATTAGGTCTATTTTCAGCCACAGAACATGAAGCTGAAGCTGAAACGTTGCTAGATCTTTTTCACCTCAAGGACTTTCTTGACCATCCGCAGCTTGGGTCATATTAGCACAGGCAAGGGAGTGGTCACAGGAGTGGAGATTAGCAGAGAGTGAGAGCCCCGTACCTTCCGTCTTTGTGCTGTTTCTTAAACCCACAGATTCTCCAAAGATTGATCTCATAACCATTGATTCAGGTCAGGTAGCCAGAACTCAGGGGGAGAGGCAAAACTTGACCAAGGTTGTAAGGACAGAGACAGGATGGCCTGTGACTCGGTCTGGGGTACCTGAGGCCCATGCCCTTCCCACTATGTCAGGAAGCATCCCCATCCTCTGCAGCTGGCACCAGGGATGGAAGGGTGGAAGTGCAGAGGGCACCTAGCAGATGATCTAAATGAATGAATGGCTGGCAACAGAGACAAAGTAGAAAAGCACCCCAGACAGTCTGAGTTCAGCTGCTTAAAATAGGCAAAGAAATTCTTTGGCTAATGCATAATCACCACGGGAATTAATGTAGCCCTGCTCCTCGGGGTTAATTTATACTCCATGAGCTCCTATTAGATACGATTTCTAAAATGTGTAATAGTGCAGGGCTCGTTAGGGATTTTCATAAAAGCCCTGTATGGAGAGAAAAGAGGGAACCTGGTGCCACGACGCCGGCCCAGAATAATGAGGGCTCAGCTGCTTCGGGGGGCGGCTTCTGCCTGCTCAGCTGTGTGTCCCGCTGCCGGGGGAGTCTGCGAGTGGGGCCGGTGGAGGCCGCTCCCTTGCGGTCATTTTGTCTGACCCTTCTCTGCCACCCTCAAAATATCTCCCCCCGTTTGCACACTTGGCCATCGTTTTTGTTTTCCGAAGTTCTTTATGTCTTCTTTCGTGAATGTCTTTGATTGACAGATGTTGGCTGCCTTAACGTTCTGAACGGAAGGCCCTGGGTTAATTGCCTGTACCCAAAACAAAACAGAAGGCACGGGTAGGGTCCTGCGGCTAGTCTGTTGGTGAAGGCCCGCTGCAGGGAGCTCCTGCCCACTGCCCAGGGCTGGGGCCCGATGCGTGTCTGCAGGAGTGGCCAGCCCTCTTCCCACACAGCACTCTTTGCTCCTCACTGAACCGAAAGCTTAATCTGTCCTCCCCTCTCCTGTCCCCTGAAGACGAGGTATGGTGGCTTCCTGGGCACTGCCACCGCCCCATATGTTGAGGCAGCCATGACATCTCAGCTGCAGACACTCAGCAGTGAGGACTCCCGGACTGCTTCAGAAAATGTCCAGAATAGTGTTGAAAAAAAAATTTTTTTTTTTCAAAATGAAGGAAAGTATTGAGAGGGGAGTAATGGAAATGTGTCTTTTACTATAATAAATTTTTAAAAAATAAATTAACCATTTACCAGGGTATTGATCATATCCAGTAATTCCTAGTAGTATTATAGCACTTTATTTTTCTTTTCTGTTGTCTGTGTCTGTCTGTATGTGTGTGTATGTGTGTGTACACACCAAGGAGGATCAAGCTTGGGCCTTTGTCTTGGTTTTGAGTTTTAGACAGAGTCTTGCTAAGTCACTAGGTTTCTTAGGCTGAACTTGAACTCATGAGCCTCCTGCCTCAGCCTCCCCCAGTGCTGTGACTATCGGCCTGTGGCACAAGGCTCAACAGCCTTCTGATTGCAGGTATTATCGCTGTGTATTACGACCTCGCGCAGCTCCTTGGCATGTCCCTTCCCTGGAAGGGCACGTGGTGTCTGATCGATAGGCAGGCAGGATAGCTTGGGGCTCAGCTCTTCCATTCAGTGAAAAAAGCTGTACAGTTGCCTGCCACGGACCAGGCGCCGAGAGCACAGAGGGAGAAGGGGGTGCGGCCTTCCCTCACACACAGACATGCAGCCCAGAACCGGGATTCCCTGGGCTGTGGTCACAGAGGGGGCCAACCCCAGGGAGCTGAGGGTCCTGGCAGACTCGTTCGGCAGCCGTAGCAGGCAGCTTGGTGCCACTTTTCTTATTACTCAAGTGTTGGCCTGAACCTCTGGTACTGAGAACAAGTAGGATGAAATGCTCGCAGATCTAAAAGTAAAGATGGTGTTGTGTGAGAAAGTGGCCCTGGTGTAGCCGTGACCAGTCCAAGGTCCTGGCAACCATTGTCCTCCATGCAAGGAAAGACATGCCAGGGAGGAGGATGCCGAGGATGTGGCAGGTGGGGCTTCTCTCTAGGCGGAAGGCCCTCGTGCTGGGAAGGCCTGTGTCCTCCCCACAGGACATGCAATATCTCAGTCACTTTCTCATGGCTGGAACGTAATACTTGACACCCATAACTTACAGAGGAAAGATTTGTTTTAACTCACTGTTCAAAGGTCTCAGGCTAGTCAAGGCGGGTGTGCAGTGGTGGTGGGGCAGGGCAGCAGGCCTAGGAGGGCCAAGGCCAGGAAAGATGCCCATGGCATCGCAAGGCAGGAGGTGAGCAGCACGAAGAAGCCAGGGGCAAGGATATGTGCCCATGTCACCTTGCAGCCCGAGGGGCCTGTCTCTCCAGCCAGGCCCTGCCTCCTGACGGCATACTGAACCACCAAGGGACTGACCTCCTTTCCAGTTGGCTCCCGTGGTCCACCTGGATTCCCTTCTGTTTTTCCTGACATCAGGTGCTGGGTTAAAACGGAGCTGGGAGAAAAAGGAAATGACGAAAAGGTGACATTGTGAGAAGCAAGTTGATCTTCAGATTTCTTTTTTCCTGTTCTTGCAGATGAAGTAGCGCAAGTGAAAGGGTGCAGGGAGACATGACTGGGGCGGGGAGGTAGGTGCTTTGAGTTAAGGGTCCTCTTCCAGATTTTCCCTTTCTCCAGATGGCCATGCACCTGCGGAAAAGGAGATGTTAGGGGAAAAACAAGCCACACTCAGTATAAAAGCCCCACAGACTAGCTGGGTGTGATGGTTCATGTTTGTAGCCTGAACACTCTGGGAGGCTGAATCAGGAGGACTGCACATTCAAGACCAGTCTGGGCGTCTTTGTGACTCATAAGGTTCTGATTCAAAATAAAAGAAAATAAATAAAAAAGGACTGGGACATAGCTCAGAGCGAGGGCAATGGCTTCAGTTATTGGTATAGGAATAGAAATCCCTAAAACTCACAAACGAAAACAAAACAAAACAAAAACCCCACATTTTCTGTGTTGAATCAGAGAGCTCAGGCTGCCAGGAAACTGGAGATACTCTAGAAATAAACCATGGGCCATTCAGTCTTCAGAAACTGGGGCTTGGTCCCATTAATCTTTATTGTCTATGCAATTTGTTGGACAGTAGTAGAAAACTGGCAGATTCATAAATTCATAACACAACCGCCTGTCTGACGTTGAGGTGTTTTGATCTTGACTTTTTCTCATTTCTGACCTCAGAGCTCTTCCCCATTATGTGAAGTTTAGCATCTTGTACATGTTCAGTAAGCATTCCTCAGGCAATCAGGTAAGAGGGGAGAGTGGAGAAGTGCCCCCAAGTTCTCGCAAAGCCTCTGCCTCAAAGGTTCCCATTTCGGTGGTTTATGCCTTCTACCCATGCTAAGGTTATTTCTCCTGCTCACTATCTCTCGCTCCTCATGCACAGGCCTCTATGAGAAAATTCGACTTTAAGATGGATTCAAAGCCATTTTATATTACAGAGTTAGGGATCAGATGTAGTTCATGTTTGCCTCTTCTATGTCAGCTAGCAGAACATAGAGAGAAATACTCAGTGAACACTTTCTCATTACTGAGGAGGAAACCTCAGTACACTAGGGACTTGGGGTACAAGGAGCACTTGGGATACAGTGAGGGCTTGGGGTACAAGGACCACTTGGGGTCCACATCTGTGTAGATGTGGGCTGTAGTATCATGGCCAAGTCTCTACTTTCTCATCTTTAAGTTGCATGTGGTAGCCAATAGGAAGACCATCAAAGATGTCTGTGGCCTAACTCCCAGAGCCAGTGACTAGGTGACTTCACATGGCAAAGGGACTCCTTTCAGATGCAGAGATGCGCTCCAGGTTAGTGGAGTGAGACCAGTGTAATCACAAGGGTCCGGTGTAAGGTTAGTTTCATTACTATAACAAAGTGTCCCAGGTTCAAGAGCTTTATAAGCAAAGAGAATGGTTCTGACTTGTGGTTCTGGAGGCAGAAGGTGGAGGGGCCGCATCTGGTGACAGATGGCCTTCTTACTGTCAGAGTCCTGAGGTGGCATAGGGTATCACATGGCAAGCAATAGACAGCAAATGTATATTTTCCCTGGTTTTTGTCTCTCTTCTTCCATAGTCACTGAAAGTTAATCGTGGGAACTCCATTCTGATCATTTGATTTAATCTTAATTACCCCTAAGCCCCATAGTCAGATTAAATTTCCTTCAATATACAAGTTCTTGGAACTTGGACAACACATTGAAACTGTGTCCAAACCCCAGTAAGACCCTGTAAGATGGAAGTGGGAGATCGAAGTTATAGATGATTATGTGGTGACAAAATCAGGATATGGGGAAGAGAGAGAGAGAGAGAGAGAGAGGAGGGGACAGAGAAAGACAGAGAGGGGGCTGAGAGAGACAGAGATGGAGAGAGATAGAGAGACAGAGAGAGAGAGAGAGAGAGAGAGAGAGAGATTTGAAGATGCAGTGCTGCTGGCTTTGAAGATGGAGGAGGGAGCCATGATCCAAGGAATGGAGGTAGCCTCTGGAGCCCTGCATTTAAAGGTCTAAAGTGAGGGAGTTTTTCCTCCATAGGGCCCTCAAGGAACCTGGTCCTACCAACACCAAACAAACCTCTTTTAAGTTTCAGTGTTAGATATTTTGTCTCAGCTAGGGGAAAACTGACTGATACACACCCGCTGCGTCCCAAGGGCAGGGATGCTGAGTTGTCACAACCTTCCTGCCAGGGCTGGTGTCTTCCCCAGCATGTAGTGGGCTATTTCTGTACCTGCGATTTGTACCATTTCCCAGCATTCCCTGTGAGCTTAAGTCCCCTATCCCATGTCTACCCCAGGAGTTGCCACTTACCCACTGTGTCAATGGCAGTGTGCAGTGGTTGGCTTCTCCTCCAACCTCCTTACTCTGACATGTGTTCCCTGCACTTTACAAAGAAGCCGGTGGGGTTGGGTCCTTGCCTCTGGGCCTGCCTCCAAAGGGAGAACACCCCAAAATCTCCTAGCATAGCTGTTGCACATAGGGTGCTGTGCTGCTTGCGCTAAGCACGAGACAGCCTGGAACAGGAGAAGTCAGAAGTCCCTGGGGACGGGGCTCCAGCTTCTCTGGGCCCCTTGCATCCTTCCTACCGATGGCTCCCTGGCCTCCCGGATAGCTGGTGTGCACTGCAGTGCCTCCACAAAGGTGTGTAGCCTGGAGGCTGACCATGGGCCAGCAAGAGCTGAGCAATATGGAGGAAGTGTCTGGTGAGCCTCTGGTGGGTGGGACCAGCCCTGTTCTCAGGTGACACGCTGCAGGGCTTTTGGCATGGACCCAAGCAATGGGTATTCAGAGGAGACCGGAAGTGAGTGCCAGCATGAGGGTAGGCGGGTCTGGGAAGAAATCCAGCCAGGCTCTGCCCTCCCACCTCACTCACAAGGGACAGGTACAGCCACAGTCGGGAAAGGACACAGACCAGACATTGGGGCTGGCAGGGCAAGCTAGGAGGCAAAGTAGAAAATGCTTCCCTTGGGGCTGGGAAGAAAATGAACCAGAAATGTATCCAGACAGATGCGCAGGAGGAGGAAGAGTCACACATTAGGTGGGGAGCAAATGGATCAGCCTGTAACTGTAAATCCTGACATGGCCTGGGAGCAAGAGGGAAGCTAGGGCAGAAGGGTTGAAGGATGCTCTCGCAGAAGCCAGGGGAAGGGTGGCAGGGCTGGACTTCCCCAAGGCAGTGAGAGGATGTGGCCATCTCTCCTGTTCTGCTCAGAATGCTGCTTTCTAAGGCAGAAGTAGAGGAAACCTCCTAATTACCCTTTTCTCCTTTATATCGGGGTCCCCTACCTCCGAGCCACAGAACAGCAGTGAGCTCTGTTTTCTGTCAGATTAGGGGCTGTGCTAGACTCTCCTAGGCGCGTAGGTCACGTGCTCCTTATGAGAATCCAGTGCCCAGTGACCAACTGAGGCGGTGATGCTAGCCCTGGGAGTGGTTGCAAGCAGATGTCACGTTAACTAAGAGATTTGACTTGACCATCTCTCATCACCCCTCAATAGCATCATCTAGTTGAAGGAAAAGCTCAGGGCTCCCACTGATTCTGCATTATAGTTGCTTCATTGTGAGTATTATAATGCAGTAATGCAAGAAACAAAATGCACACTGAATGTAAAGCATCTGAATCATCCCAGATCTGCCCTTCCCTCTGGCCCGTGAAAAATTGGTCTTCCATGAAGCAAGTCCCTGGTGCTAAAAGGCTGGGGACCGCTGCTCTGTGTGACCATCCTCAGGCTCAGGCATTTTCTGCAGTGTGCTCAAGGAAGGAGGAATAACAATATTTGGTTGCTTACTTCGTATCTGTTAGAGTGATACTTTTTCTTTACCATGAGAAGATACGCTACCTTTCCAGACACCCCTGGGGCTGAGCGGGGATTGGTCCTTCCCTCAAATGAGCAAGCCCGGGAGGGCCGGGGTGGCCAGGCTGCTTGGTATTGGACCAGCCTTTGCCCTTGGTCCCATGTGACTCTGAAGGCTGTGCCCTCCCTCCGCCTCTGCTTCTCCCAGACAGTGAGCGTGTCAGGACCTGGGCGCAGTAGCAAAGGTAGGGCACGTCCCATCTCAGAGCCCCACGAGGTCCATTCATGGCTTCTACCTTGTGGCTTTGTTACACATCTCCCTATCTCTCCCTGAAGGCTCTGGGTCTCCTCCACCCCCGCAGCCTGTTGTTCTAGTACACCTCTCACTTCTGATAGCCTTTCCTCTCTGCGTCTCAGAGTAAGAAATATAAGGAGGAGAGAAGTATGTAGTGGAATGTCGCAGAGATACAACTGTTTCTTCTAGATAGCCTGGAATGAGCCATTCCAGGTATTTTTTTCTTGCTGAGTTTTCAAAGAATCTGATTAAGAAGTTGTTAACCCATGTATTAGATTTATCTCTTCCACATGAATAGAAAGAAGGCAACACTAGCTTGCACTGTACAAAATGTGTGTGTGTGTGTGTGTGTGTGTGTGTGTGTGGTGTTTGTGTGGTGTGTGTGTGTAATTATTAAGATAAAAGAGCAGCTTGTGCAACCCAACAGCAAGGGTCATAAAACTTTAGGGTGGTTGGTCAAGCCTCACCCACAAAGCTGCAAAGCTGGGTGAACTTGCTTCCTGGCTCCAACTGTGAGCATCTCAGTGCACAGTGTCCTCCAGTGAAACACACCCTAAATCTCACTACAGAAGCATGATGACACCGTGTCTGTCTGGAGCTTACATGCATGGATTTTTAACGTCAATAGACATTTCCCAAAAGAAATGCAAAGAAGTTCAGTGTCTTCAGCCATTGGTGATATGCAAGTTAGAGTAACACTGAGGTTCTGCCTTACTCCAGAAAGAATGGTTCTCAGCAAGGACTCAGAGCAAAACAAAACAAACAGGCAAAACAGCAAAACGCTGGCAAGGATTTGGGGGTGAAGAAATCTTTATATTGTTATCCTGTGGGAGGACTGTAAACTAGTAAATCCTGTGTTAAAATTAGTATGATTTCTCAGAAATCTGAAAATAGAACTTTCATTTTACCCAATTCCTTCTCTTCTGGACTTTATATTGGATGAGTTAAGGATACCATGTTACAGTGACACAGGCATACCCATGTTCAGAGTAGTGTAACTCATACAGTAGCTACAGCTTGGAAGCAGCCTGTATGTCCATCAACATATAAATGGACAGAGAAAATGTGATCCACCTATCTATCTATCTATCTGAGTATTAATCTATCATAAAAGATACATTTGAATCATTTCTAAGAAAAAGGGTGCACCTTGAGACTATAATGCTTAGCTAGGTAACTCAGACACAACGGGTTAACTACTCTATGATTTCACTTATATGAGAAATACAAAATATAAATGACCAAAAGAGAAAAGGAAAACAGAGAAGACAGGAAATAGGGAGGTAGAGTTCCTGAGGATGGAAGAAGGTCCTGGGATGGATGAGGAAGAAAGGGAGGGGGCGGGGAAGGGGAGGTAAAAATGATCAAAATGGGATATGTACATATCAAGTCCCTAAGCTGTATATAGTTAGTATGTAAATTAATATTTATTTCAAGCATACGGAAATAAAAATGGGAAAAATACCAAAAAGGGAACTTTCTTTTTGTTAAAATTAATTTAAAATATCTAAGAAAGGCACCAATCAATTGAGCTGAAAAGAAAAGTTTTTGCATGTGTGCATACATGTACATATATATGTATGTGTTGCAATAAATTGATATAAACCCTTTGTGGTATGGGAGTAGCAGGAAGAAAGAGGCATGGGACAATCCCTAGAGAGTAGAGGAGGTTCCAGGCAGAAGGATCTGTGGTGTCCATTGCATAAACCCTCCGGGTGAGGGAATGAGCCTCAGGTGGCTCGAGTTTGCAGAGCCATGCAGATTGTCCTCACCAGGGCAGGATTTGCACCCTCTCCGCCTGATTGCCCAGAGCCTCGTCTTTGTGCTGCCTTACTGGTCTTCACAGTGTAGAGACACACGCCTGAAGTAGACTCATGGATGATTGTAAAGTGCATACACATGGACTTTTTATATTAATGTTTCCTTGGGAAATAATGACAACCATGTGGAGCTTATACTAAAGATCTCTGAAAAATAGCAGTAAAAGGGGGACAAGATTGTCCTTCAACACATAGTGCTGGGACAACTGGTTTATCACATGTAAAAAATGAATTTCAGCATAAAACTTACAACTTTCTCAAAATTAACCCAAAACCAAGCATAGACCTAAATGTAAGAATGCAATGCTATAAAATAGTTTAGATGAGAAATGCGCGGGACTGTAGATGAGCTCATGTTTGATGATAACTCTTTAGACACAACACCAAAGGTATAATCCATGAAGTAAGGGATGGATAAGCTGATCCTCATTAAAATGAAAATGTTGCCTCTGTGAAAGAAGCTGGCAAAAGAACATAAAGACAAGCCAGACACTGGGAGAAGATCTGATTACAAGATAAATTTGACAAAAATTGCTATCCTAAATACATGAAGAATAGTTAAAGCTCACTGTAAGAACACAAACAACTCGATTTAAAATTAAGCCACACTCCTTCAATGGCACTTTATGACGGAAGACCTAGAGGTAGCAGAAAAGCACATGAAAAGGTGTGGCACGTGACCTGCTGCCCGCCAAGGAAATGTGAATTAAAGGAACGACATGCCACCACCACCTTCTGTTTAGAAAAGGACAGCATCCAGAATGCTGATGATTTCAAACGCTGGCAAGGCTGTGGAGCAACAGGAGCTCACGTGCATTGCTGGTGGGAGAACGGCGCAGCCGCTTTGGAAGACCGTTTGGCAGTTTCTAAACAAACTCTTACCATCTGATCTAGCGATTGTTGTATTCTTTGGTGGTTAGTCAAAAAGAGTTGAAGCTTATGTCTACACAAAAACCTGTGTACAGCAGCTTGACTCAGTTGCCAAAACTTCAGAGCAACTGAGACGCCTCCCAGTAAGCAGGGGAGTAGACAACACTGAAGTAGATGCAGGCAATACGTATATTTTGTGTTAAAAACAAAAGTGGATTATCAAGCCAAGAAAAGACATGAAATCTGACACCCATATTATGAAAGGAAGAGGCTCCGTACCATCTGGTTTCATGATATGACATTCTATGGATATGTTAAAACAAAGATCAGTTACGGCCAGGCCAGGTGACCCAGGCTGTTAATCCCAGCACTCTGAGAGGCTGAAGCAGGAGGATCACAAGTTCAAGCCCCACCTGGATATTTTAGTGACTTAGTGAGACCCTGCCTCAAGAAGATCAAAAGTGAAGATGGACTGAAGTTATAGCTCAGTGTGAAGGCCTTGGGCTTGATCTCCAATGTTGCAATAAATGAATAAATATAAATAAATATCAGTTACTACCAGAAATTAAGAAGAAATAAGAGAAGATTAGATAGAGCATTAGTGATTTTTAAGGCAGTGGAGTTGCTCTGTATGTGACTGCCATGGTGAACACATGCCATTGAACCTTTGTCCAAATCCATTGACTAGACAGCATCATGTAAACTGTGACTTGGTGATTGTGATGCCAGGTCAATATAGCTCGTTGGTTATAGTCATTTTACCAGTCTGACAGAGATGTTGGTCAGGAGACTATGCATGTTTGGGAGCATGGGTAACCAAAAAACAATAAATCTGTATTTTTCATGTAATTTTTCTATGAATGTAACACTGCTCTGAAAAAATAAAATTTACTACAAACTTGTGAATGGTAAAAAAGCAAGGCAACTAAAATATATATTAAGTAAATAACATCTTTATTATAGGCGGTGTAATAGATAAGTATGCTAAAATTGCGGTCATTTGCAAAGAACTGAAGTTTGATAAACATCTTGATAAATATCAGCAGGTGCATTATCATTTACCACTGAGTCATTTTCTCCCCAAGGTCCAAAGATCTCACCCTATTATTCCTAGTCTCTAAGTGTTACTGTACATGGGAATGAACCTAGAGCCTTTGCACTGAGCTACATCTCAGATTGTTTTTAAGTTAATTTTTATTTTGAGATGGGGTCTAGATAGTCATGAAAGTTGACCAGGAGGGCTGGAACTTGCATCTTCGTGTTTCAACTTCTGTCCTTAAAAACAAAGCACAACCCCTAAAACAGTGTTGAGATCCAGTTAAGCTTTATTTAAGCTTTCAGAGGAAGCTGTGGATATGTACTGCATGTCTGCCCTTCGTCGGCTGTGTAGGGCATACCCCAGTGGGACAGGGCTGCAGAGGGAGGCTTCACGGAAAGTTTGGTCGTGTCCCCAGGGGAGGTGCAAATGCATATGCTTGTATTTGTCTGTTTGCCATTATGTCGTGGTGATGCTTGTCTGTCAAGAGACCTGGGCTAGGACTGTTTTGTTTAACCCAATGTGTTTTTTAAAATTTTTATTTCTAGATGGGATGGGACTTCAGATGTTGTTCTCCAGAATCCATTCTGACTATTTCTGTAAAATGGCTCCAGAGCTGTGTAAACCCTAAAACATCTCAAAGGGACCTTGGTCCAATTTGATGAAAATCCAGCCACAGAAACTCAGCTTGATAGTTGATCAATTTGCAGAAAGACCATTTTCTTAAATTATCAGACCTCCTGATGAACCAAATATCAATTCTAACGATTTGTGGATGTGTAGTAGCTGTTGCATGGGGGTGGGCAGTTTTAAGGGCCTATTTCTTGGGCATTTTGGTTGGCTGGTTTCCAATTTCTCTCATGGAGCAGCCTTTCCAGCCATGTATAATTAGTCCAAACTTCAGAATCAGTGCCGCCCTGCCATCTCACAACTTGCCCGCACTTCTCATGAGCCCTTCTCACACTCACATGAGCATTTACACTTCGCACACTCAACACTCTGGCCATTCAACATTCGGCTCCAGCTCCTACTTAAAATTTTAACAACTTGATGGGTTATACATACAAAATCATGATAAACCGGACTGAGACACACTATACCCAAACTATGGAATGAAAACTATGCTCCACTCTCTGCTAAACTAGCTATGTTCCTATATTGGAGGATATGTTCATAGATCGTGTGTGTGTGTGTGTGTGTGTGTGTGTGTGTGTGTGTGTATTTATATAACTGGGTGGAAGCTGATCCAGATGTCAGCAGTGTGGTTTGTTTTATTTTTGTTTTCAATGAAAAGTCACACATTGGTTAAGTCTGTTTGATTTGTAAACATAAGAGGAGGATGCACTTTGACCACGAGAGAAGAATGTAACAGGATTGTTTCTGTCTTAACAAAGTGACACTTCTCAGCACTGGCCTATCATCTATGGGTTATCTGTCTGCCTGCCTGTTGAATCATCTATAGACTCTCTTTCCCTGTCACCCATTTAGCTCTATTTATTTGCTTTCTTCGGTTTCAGGGTCTGAGCCTTGGGTGTGCAGCATGTCCATCCTGTGCTGGGACACTGATCCGCACCAATGATCCCAGTATTTTAGAACATTGATCCCTGGGGAGAGATGAGCCCATTTTCTGGGAATGTCTAAAGCCAGGTAGGTGCTCTGTATGAGTAGAGGTGCCCCTGTCTCCCCTTGGTGGCCCACTGCTGGCGTTGCTAGCTGGTCGGTCCAGTGTTATTTCCTGCTAGATGCAAATCACCTTGAACAAGCTGCCCAAGCTCTGTTCTCCACAGCCAGTACTGAACGGTGAGCCTGGGGTGGGGTAAAGCCTGTGTGTTGTCTTAGTCCGGTTCAGCTGGTTTAGACCTTTCTCCTGCCTGTATTTTTTGACTTTCTTTTTAGTCCCTCCTGTACCCCCTGTGCCCATGGGCACCCTGATGTAAGGCGTGCTTTCTTGCATAAGAATAGGGTTTCCTGAGGCAGAGGATCCTCCATCCCTCTGCCTGCCTTTGCTCACCCTTACAGATTTCCATGTGGAGCTCTGACAGCCCCATTTTCCTTTCTCCTTAAGTTGCTCCAGAAGAGGCAGCGGGCAGCTGGGAGCAGCCTTCTCTGGAGAGCTCGCCTGCATTGTTTTAGTGCCCACGTGACTCTACCTCTGTGTCTCAGGAGCACCCAACGCCCCAAGTCTGGGACACTTTCAGAACTGTTCCCTGGAGCTCAGCCTATGCGGTGGGTTCTGCTGTGCTCCAGGCTGTGGACCTTTGGTCTTTCCATTTTCTGAGAAAGCTAAAGTTGCAGAATTACCTAAATCTATGTTCAAAGAGCACCCCCCTTGGGGGTAAACCATTTTAGAAGACAGGACTTTATTGCCTGGTCCTGCAGAACTGCCCACCTGCTCTGACAAACCTCCCTTTTGGGAAAGTCATGTAAGTCCCTCAGCTACATGTAGTTACTTCCCCATGTCTCACTGCTTCACACATGCCACTGCTGGGTTTGTCCTACATCCTGTTTTGATCGTATGTGTATTTCCCACATGGACTGGAATCTCTGTAGAGCAGAGAGAGTTTTTTTTCACTTCTGGATCATCAGGGTGCCGAATTAGTAGGCACCGAAGTATACAGAGAGTGCCTAGGCTGAAACATGACATAGGTCTGGGGTCAGCTCGCAGCGTGTACTCTTACCACTTGTGTGTGGATGCCCATGGCTTTCTACCAACTGGAGGATGTTACATGGCTTTAAAAATTAAATAGAATAAAACATTTTTATAATAAAAAGCACCCATTCCCTCATTTTGCTTTTCAAGGGCAAACACTTTTAACTGTTTCTCCTGGTGATTATCTCTATCCCCTAATAGCGTTCTTACATTGTTTTATATGCTTCACATATTTCAATAGTTATTGACATCTCACGGTAACTAGGCTTTAACTCTTTAAATAAATATTCCTTTTAAATGTTCCCACATTCCCCAACCGATATTTATCACCACCTTAAACTCATTAAACAGTGTTTTCAGTGTCATGACTACTAACAGCTCAAGTTTGCTCCAGGTAACAAACTGAGGTTTTACGTTTCTGCCTATCCAGCCTTTGTCTGGTTTCATTTCTTCCTGACGTGCCTGATTATCATTCTTTCTTCTTTTTTCTACAGTTTTACACTTTTCCTTCATACTCTTCTTCCAGAGTGTAGCCTGTGAGGTCGTCTGCTAGCATTTTTCTTGTTCTTCTTTTCAGGCTGAGATACGGGGCACTATTCTGCCCCTCCCTTGCCCTGGAGCCCTTGGGATACTGTCTTGTTTCGTAAAGTAGCTTCTTTACTTACTCGCTAGAAGATAAGCACAGTTTCAGAACTCTTATGTGTTTGAACCTGAGGTCATTTCCTAGTTGAGCAGAAAAAGGCTGGAAATGAATTGGCGTCAGCATTGAGCACAGGCTCCCACAAGTCGTCGCCAGCACTCTGGCGATCACACCTTCATGGGAAACCATTGTGGGCTGAGTTGTGTCTCCCTAAGAATTATGCTGGAGGTCTTTCGGCTGGTACCTCAGATGTGACCTCACTTGGGAATCGAGCCATTACAGACACAATTAGTTAAGAAGGGCTCTTAGTGGGGCAGCGTGGGCATTTAATGCCACACAAAAGAATTCTGTAAGAAGAGAGAAATGTGGACACAGTCACAGGAACACAGAGGGAGGCGGGCCAGCTGAAGACGGGGACGGGGGCTGGAGCCACAGCCTGGAGTGCCCGGGTTCACAGGAGCTGGAAGAAACACAAGGACAGGTCTTTGTGCGTCGGCTCTGACGGGAGCGTCGCCCCGCCCCGCCGCACCGTGACTTACGCTTCCGGCCTCTGGGACTCGGAGAGCACGCGTCTCTGTTGTGTGAAGTCATTTAGTTTGTAGGATTCTGTTACGGCGGTCCAAGGTAACTAAGAACTTTTTTCTTTGTTTTCACTTTGTAGATGTTTTACTATTTTAAAAATGTATTCTTGTAACTGAAGTATCACATACAGTTTTAAAAGCTAGAATCCCCGATTGAAGTTGTTTGCAGGAAATCTTCACAAGTTGTTGGGCTTAGATCTAAAATATCTCCCCTAATGCTCACGTGCTGCGGCTTTGGGGATTGAATTGAACCATGGGCTTCTGTACTCTTCATGGAACTCGTCCATTCCTAACTTCACAGCTAAATGTGCCCTCAGGAGAGGGGCCTGGTGAGAAGAGGTTCCACCTGGAAGGGTGTGTTCTCGTCCTCAGCTCCTCCCCCCTCTCTCTGCTTCCTGGCTGCCATTGGTGAGCAGAACTCCACCTCCTGTCGATGTGCTCCTATCAGGTTCTATGCTGATGCTGACTGACAGGAGGGAGGGCTCGGCTCCTCACTCCCCTCCGGCTGCTTCTGCCTTTTCCTAGGTAACCTCCAACGACTTAGAACAAGCGCTCCCTACCCTCCCTGTCCTTGGGAGGAAGGACTTAAACTAGGTGTAATCTCTGTTGGCAAAAAAGCTGGGGAACACTGCTCGCCCATTCTAACGTCCTGCCCTCCCAAGGCTTCCTGGTGGCTGTGTCCTGGGACTCATCTCTTTTTTAAGGTCTCTGGCAGTGATTCCAGCCCTATCCCAGCTGTTCCCCCCTCTGTTTCCTCCCCCAAGTAGGTTCTCTGATCCATAGCGTGTCTTTCTGCTGTGCAGGCTTCCTGTCTTGGTTACTTTTATACCACTGGAGGCCATGGTGTATACTTATTTTAAGAGGCAGTTTCGGGGGTCTCAGTCCATACATGTTCTGTGGGTGAGGCAGAAGGGCCTGGCTTGGAGGGAACCAACTGCTCATCCAATGCATTCAGGAAGCAGAGAGAAGGGAGGAGCTGGGAACAAGAATTATATTCTTCCGGGTCATACCTCCATGACCCATCCCTCCAGCCAGACCCATCTCCTCACAGTGCTGGAAGTCACCAAAGAATAAATTCACTGATGAGTATCGCACTCGTATAATCGGATCACCTGATAAATGTGGGAGGCTTTTGGGGGACATTTTAAGTCTAAACCATAACATCCCGTCGAAAGTTTTGTGGGAAAAGGCAATGTGAATGGAAATCATATTTCTGAGTCTTGGTATGTTAAAACAAATGTTTGCTTTATGTTCACATTTGATTTACAATCTGGGTGGTGATAGATACCCAAGGTGTGAGTTGCTTTCCCTCAGGACTTTGAAGAATGGCTCCATTTCCTTAGATACCTACACATCTGTGGAGAAATCCAATGTCATCCCTATCCCTATTTTTCTACAAAATTTCTCTACAGAAATCCTTTGTATACTCTTTATCTTTTTTTTTTTTTTTTTTTTTGAGGCAGAGTCTTACACCGTAGTCCAGGTGGGTCCTCTGGCTGCTATGTAGCCCAGACTGGTCTTAAACTCACAGCAGTCTTCCTGCCTCAGCCTCCTGAGTATTGGGATTTATAGGCATGTGCCACCACATCCAGATTTTGAGCATCTTCTTTGGTTCTGAAATCCCACAAGGATGTACTTTGGCTTGGGAATTTGAGCTTTTGTAACTCCTTTTTCATTTGCTACTCAGAGAACACTGGTGTACCTCTATTCTAGGAAATGTGCTTGAATTTTTTTCTGGGGTAATATCTTCCTCTCTATTTTCTGTGATTTCTTGGGAAACTCTTATTAGTAGGCTGTTCAACCTCCTGGATTGATCTCTTAATTTTCTTTTCTTTTCTCTTCTCTTATTCATTACTTAATCTGTTTTTTAAAATTCTACTTTCAGGGAAATTTTCTTGACTTTATTGTTAAGCACTTATTTTGAATTTCTTTAAAAAATTTGAGTCATCATATTTTTTAATTTCTGAGAATTCTCACTTGTTTTCTACATGTACCTTTTATGAATGCATTTTTCTTGTTTTGTGGATTATAACATCTCCCTTTATTTCTCTGAGGATATTAATTACCTTTTCTTTGAAGTTCTTTTTGTAGCCTACTTCAGTTAGCTTGCCTCTGTATTCTTTGTTCTTTGTTCAGATCTTTTTTTCCCCAAGTAGGGCAATCTCTCCAATTTTAGCAATTCTCAATTGTTTGAGCACGCTAATGAGGAAGATGCATTGAACTAGATGCAAGCTCTTAAGTGCACTCACTGGGGGGCGCCACTCTAGTGCTTTGGGAGGCTCCATGATGTTTTAATTAGGGTTTTGTAGAATTTCTACTGATACAGGTTTATTATTCTCTAGAAAGATCCTCAAACTGTGGGGCTGTGGATCGCCTTCTCCACTTCCATCTGTAGATGTCTGCTGCTAGCCTCTTTCACCACCAGGTAGACTCATTGGTCAAACAAGAGACCAGATCTCAGCTGCTCCAGCTTCCAAAGGGGGTCTGGACAACTGAAGTTTGGTTACTCAAAATTTCCAGCCACTCCTGTACTTCTGCAAACCATTCTAGGTGCCTGGAATCCACAATGAGGCTGATTCTTCTTCTTACGGGCACTTGGGCCTGAAGTGGTTCCTCTGCCAAGTCAATTGCTTTCTTCCTCTCACATTCCATCTTCCTGTAGACTGTGTTAAGATGTCTTTTAGTTTTATTGAAGATAAAATGCATGGCTTTTCCCCCCTTGTTCTTCTTGCTGTTGTAGGGCATTTAGGGAAGGAAAAGAGGGTATAAATGTATTTACTCTGGCATCCTAAAAGGAAACTCTTTTCTAGAAGCTTTTAGGAACTTTCAGAAACTTTGTTTTATTGTGGTGTTTTAAAATGGGATAATTTGTGGGTAAAATGTTGGATGAAGTCTCTCTCTTCCTCCCTCTTTCTTTTTTCTTTCTTTCTTCCTTCTCTCTCTTTTTTCTTATCAATTCCAACTCTCTATGTTTTCAGCTGTTGCACCCACATTTCCAAAAAAATGATCCTTTGGAGAAGTAACACAATGTCTCCAGTTTGAAAGAACACTCTAGAAGTTCTGCACCCAGCAGAGGCAGGTCACAGTTCTGGCTGACAAGGCTTGACTCATGGTGGGTGTAGGTGAAAAAGAAGAAACTATTTGGGGCCCAATTTTCAGCAAATTTCCCCGATCTGACTCCACTCTGAGTGCTGTTTTGGTCTCTCTCAGCACCACAGAGCCTCAGTCTTCTACAGGGCTTTGTGGTGCACATGGCGACATCTCCTGCTCCCCTCATTCTGCCAGCCCAGAGCAGAGTTTCCCTCTATTCTGTGACATAAGATGCCTCTCCTCTGTGCCATCAGCTCCTCTCCTCTGTGACATCAGCTACCTCTCCCTTTTAACATCAGCTGTCTCTTCTCTGTGACATCAGCTGTCTCTCCTCTGTGATATCAGCTGCCTCTCCTATGTGACATCAGCTGCCTCTCCTCTGTAACATCAGCTCTTCCCCACTGTGATGTCAACTCCTCTCCTCTGTGACATCAGCTACCTTGCCTCTGTGACATTAGTTCCTTTCTTTGTGACATCATCTACTCTCCTCTGTGACATCATCTACTCTCCTCTGTGACATCAGCTACCTCTGCGCTGATTTTCAGTTCTCCCATGATGCCCTTCAGCTGCCGGTAGATTTTCCACAGACATAGTTTTCGTCTTGGGTGTGAATACTGAATGCTTCTGCCCCGTTCTAACCACAAGGATTAAAGCACAGAGTCTGAGAACACAGTGCTCGGTGTGTGCCACCACTCTGCCTGCATAGTTTAGGGCAAGCAACTTTGTTTCTCTTTGGTTCTGTTTTTTTATTTGTATAATAGGAATGATAATCCTTTCCTTGTAGGAATTTTGTGAACATTAAATGGCATCGCCTAGGAAAATAAATTATGGCATGTAATAGCTATATTACTCCTAGTAACCTTCCAAATCCATCCTCCAACTTTATTGTTCTAGTGGAATTGCAAGATGGAGAGCAGGTGGAAGCTTATTTCAACCCTCTGCTGCTAACTGAAACACCCAGGTTAAAGAAACTACAGGCTTGTGGCCCTTAGAAAAGTTAATAGGCCTGAGTTTCAATTTATACCCCACATGGGCCTTGTAAATTCACCTTATTCTCAAAATGTAATTGGTACTTGTGATCGCGTGCTACACCTGCATTGTGCTCGCTGTAAGCACCCCTTCCCCTACCCCATGAAACCCCTGCTTCGCAACGGCTCGAGGCCCTCGACATGGATCCCCTGTGTTGGTGAAGTCTGAGAGCCCGAGCTTAAGCCCAGAATACAGGCGCCTTGCTCCCGCACGCGTGCTCGGTCTCCTGGAGGTCTTTGGGGAATATGTGATCTGGGCATAACACTAACTACAAGTCATATACCTCTAGTGAAGTTTACAGAGTTCAGAGTGCTTGAGGAATAGAAGAACCAAAGTGTGGGAACACACAGCATGTGGTGGGCATAGAGCCGCTGTCAGTGGCGGAAAGCTCAAGAGGTGGTTGCTGCATGACTTACAGAAAACTTTCATACATGCAAGGGATCCCCAGCTGGGACACCAGACGACTCCGTTCAGTCCTGAAGGCCACTCTTCCTGCGACTCCCACAAGTGTGGGGATCTCTCGGAGCTTCATTGTTACGTTTAGGAATGAGGATAGTAAGGGCAGATATTTAACGATGCCACAGCGTTGGTACATTTGCCAGGTTTTATGCTGACTTGTAAAGTGCTTTATAAACAACACAGTATGTGTGGTTGTGCCTACCCATTCACGAGCCTGTCCGTCAGTTGAGTGGCCCACAGGCCCAAACGAGAAGGCGAGTGCCCACTTGGTGCTGTCTCTGAGGTGCTGGGAAGTCCCCCACACTCTCGGAAAAGGTTGTGCTTTCCAGCTGTGGTCACTTAGACCTTTGAGCTGAAGAGCAGCCAGTCAGTGCCACCTCCTGTCCACAGGGGTGGGCGCTCATCAGCGTGCGGGGGTGCCGCCCACCACTGGTCACTTCCTGCCTACTTGCTGCTTTCACTGAAATAGGCTGAATAGGACTGTGAGTAAAACAAAAAGATGGAGGCCACCTGCATGGAGTCGCAGGGTCCTGAGTCAATGCCTCTGAACCAGAACTCTGATTTTGGGAGGCGCTTTCCTAGGTGAGTTTTGTCTTGCAACTTTTCTCAGTGGCACTGAGCATTGTCCAGGAACGCTCAGCAGGGAGAGGGTGAGAGAAAGCGCTGGGAATCCGGTCTCCTCTCTCCAAGGACTCCCCCTTGAGCAACTGCCTCTCCTGACTTCCAGGGGCCCCAGCCTGGAGCCTCTCCCCAGCAGACCCCTGATTCCTCCCTCCCAGTCCCCCTCCCCCCACTGCGGCCTGTGCACAGGGAGGCTCATTACATTTCCTGGCACAAAAGCCCACTTAGCGCTCTGCAGCTAAGCTCAGGCTCCTGGGCGAAAACAGAACCGATTTTCAGCATTCTCGACTGTACATGGGGTGGCCTAAAAATGCTCCCAACTTGGTCCTCACTTTCCTGACCAGGCTGAGCCCTGATGGGGAGACAAATTCTTAAGAGGGGCTATTGCCTCCCCAGGGCGGCACCACCTATAAATAGCAGTGCCACCCAGGTACCGAGCTGACGGCTGGCAAAGCCCTGTGCTTGCCTCACTCCGGGGATGATTTCATGTTCCTGGAGAATTCTGGGAGCCAGAAGGCAGGCCTAGTGCTGCCGGGCTGACGCATGTCACGCAGAGCCTCCCAGGAGCCCTACCTATGTCAGCATAAGCTCACCAAGCTGGGAACCGGGGCAATGCATTTGCGGCCAACAAGCTAGGCTGCCCCTCAGGGTCTTGAAGTAACGAGTAGTGCTATACAACAGGATTATAATGCAAGTCGTGGGATAATTTCAACCTGTTTTTATTTTTTAGCAGATACTTTTTAAAAAGCTAAAAACAGGCAAATAAGCAGACAAAATAAATTTTAACAATATGTTTTTAACCCATGGTATCCAAAAATGCTATTATCTCAACAGATATAATGTGTTAATGTTTTTACGTTATTTTTATGTTTCATCCTTGAGATCTGGTTCTATGTATTTTATAATATCTCTGTTTGGACTCTGAAATTCCTAATTTCTATTTAACTTCCATGACGTGGAGGCTGGAAAGAGATACACAAAAACACAGGTCGCTTCAAATGTTATTAGAAGTTTTCCAATAAATGAGTATTGAATACTAAGTATTCAACACTAAAAAAGTATTAACATTTGTATTTAATTAAAATTAGTTAACATAAGAACAAAAGTTGCTCCGCTGTAGAGCTGTGTCTAAAGAGCTCAAAAGCCACGTGTGTTTAGTGGTTTCTACCCTGAGGTGGTGCTCAGGATCTCAAGGTAATGAGAAAATCATTGGTGTAGGCTCAGACAAAACCGGCCAAGGAGGGAGGGAGCCTGCGTGCGTGGTGGATGTCAGGCCTCCTCTCGCAGGGCGACCTTGGGTGAGCATCTTCGCCTCTCCGTGTATCTTAATGAAGAGCAAGCACACATCTTCTCCAAGTGTGGCTGCTTTGACAGGTGCAGCTGACATCAGCTTCTCCCCATAGTAAGCCTTGTCTTCTGTTCTAGTTTTCTGCTGGAAAAAAGCATCATTGATACAGTAGCAGGAAACAACAGAAGTGGACCCCTGCGCAGTTCTGGAGTCCAGCTTTTGGCTGGCCGAGCTTCCTCCGAGGCTCTGTGAGGGAGTCCCCCTCGCTCGCTCTCAGCTCCTGACTTCTGTGACTCGGGGCAGCACCACTCCAGCCTCTGTTCCCTGTGCCGGGGTCTTTACATGGTTTCTTTGCCTGTGTGTGGCGCAGCTTCCCTCTTGTTTCTGTTAAAAGGAGACACAGCCATTGGACTTAAGGCCTCACCAAATCCTCGATGGTCTTGCCTAAAGATCCTTGGCAAATTCCATCTGGAAAGGCCCTGTTTCTACATAAGGTCACATTTTCAGGTGCCAGAGGCAAGGGTTTGAGCAAATCTTTTTAGAGGCTACTATAGAGATGGCTGTCCCTCACCCCTGTTTTCTGTGGGACATTAACAGTGTAAGTGACATGCACATGTGATTTCCTCAGGCTCTGCTTGGAGGCACCCAGCCTGTGACAACCCAGCCTGGGAGATGCCCAACTACTCTCAGTTGTCTGAGCCTACACCCATGATTTTCTCATTACCTTGAGACCCTGAGCACCACCTCAGGGTGGAAACCACTAAACACACGTGGCTTTTGAGCTCTTTAGACACGGCTCTACAGCGGAGCAACTTTTGTTTTTATGTTAACTAATTTTAATTAAATACAAATGTTAATACTTTTTTAGTGTTGAATACTTAGTATTCAATACTCATTTATGGGAAAACTTCTAGTAACATTTGAAGCGACCTGTGTTTTTGTGCATCTCTTTCCAGCCTCCACAGTACAGATATGCTTACTTCGGGATGGTCGTAAGCACAAATGGATAGAAATGATATGTGTGCTGCTTTCATGCATGCATTTGCTTGTTCATTTATTTATTCAACAAGCAGTTATTGACCAGTTGTAATGTCACAGTAGCCATTCTAAGTTCTGGGAATATGAGGGTGATCAACTCAGAATCTCAGTGTCCCAGATCCTGCAGCTTAGTGTCTTGCAGGATGCTTCTCAACCTGAGGGCTGTTGGAAACCTTGTGAGATTTTGTTTGCGTCAAGAGAGCCAGGGGAGGGCCTCCATGGATAGCCTACAGGTAACTGGCCATAAGCACATCTTTGATTCTGTTTCTTTGTTTTAAATCACTGGTAGCTGGGTGAGTATGGAGGTGTCTAGGAAGAAACCTTCAGTAAGAGTCCTTGGTCTAAACATGTCTCCATTTCTTTCCATGTTTCCAGGAACACCAGAGTTCTCATATTCTTCTTTGTGTTTAGAAGGTTGCTGGGTCCTTGGGAGGGTTTCTTGGAGGGTGAATGTTCCGATTGCTGTTGGTGGAGATGAAGGTGGGGGTTCCCTATTCTCCTTGGCTCTGGCCCCATCACGCCAGCTCAGGGACCACCTCTAGGAGAGGCTCCATGATGGCTTCTGAGCTTGCCTCGGTACTGGCAAGGAAGAACACAAGAACAGCTGGTTTCTGTCACCTCCTTTTTATGAAACAGGGATACAAATCTTCAGGGGTGTCAGTTCCGTTCTCCTGCATTTGGGCATTTGGGCACTATCTGGGGCCAGGCATGCTCCTGTGTACATCCAGAAGCAGCTTTCACGTGGCCCCAAACACTGGGATAATCTGCCACAGGACCCGGTACAAGTGTCATTTGCCTTTGAATCCACCAGGCTCCTCTCGCTCCCAAAGCACGTCGGTCACTGTCCCTCTAGCAGAGGACAACGTCCCTTGTACCAGGATGATGGCCTTGAAATCAGACAGGCATTTCCTTAGGCTTTGCATTTCAGCTGAGAGTGACTCGTTCTCTCTCTGTCCATTTCCCTCTTCCTTCTCACTGCCTTCTTCCTCTTTTCCCACACTCTTCCTCACCCTGCACCTCCAGTGCCTGATCCTCTTCTCACCCATGAACTCAAGGTCCTATTTTGCAGTCAAACCCTCTTCCCTTGTTCTCTAGTCTTGCTCTGAGCCATGGTATCACCAAAGGTTATCAAGTCAGCCAACTTAATATCCTAATCTCTCCGATCTTGGGATTCCCTCACTTCCACTGACCCCCTTCTTCAGACTGTTTGGCCCACTTCTCTGATCATTCTCTGGACTGTGATGAGCTCAGTTACTCCTTCCAACTCAGTGTGGCTTCACCCTTCTCTCCATCCGCCTGTCTGTAGTCCTGCTACTTGGGCATGTGCAGCACACAGTGCAGCAAAGACAAGACCAGAAATGGGGTCTCTTTGTGCTCATCCCATGGAGCAATTGTGGGGCTATCCTCAGCCTCCTTCCCACCTTCTTTTCTGCTATTCCTGTGTGTGTTGCAGAGACTGGAAGGCTAAACCTATGTTTCTCAGACTCCCTTTCAATAAGGACCTCCTGGCATGAGATTTGAGAGTGGAAATTGAGGCGCAGAGAGCTTTTTTTGCTGCTGCCTTCTAACGTCATGGAGATGCTGTTGTGTGCAGTAAATGTGTGTTAATGTCATCAGCAGTGTTCATCAGTCAAGTAGTGAGAGAAAGCTGAGGCAATGATGGCTTTCTTATTTTCAAACAGAAACTCGGAGGGTGTGTTATTAAACTTCATTATTTGAGTAGTGGCCTCCTGACTCCTCCCCTTCCTGACCATGTCAGAGAGGAGAAGCCCACGTGGCAGGCCAGTTTGGTGGTGATGCCACGTTGGAGCCTGGAGATTGCTCCTCAGATACTGAAAGTGATTCTTTAATGAAAATCCATTTGTGGCTAAAAACGCCTAGAGTGGCCATGTTTATAATGATTAGGGAAGAGAATAAACAGAGACAGAGAAGGGAAGGGTTCATGGAGGAGTGGCATGGAAACAGAGTTTTGATAGTTGAGTTGATATTGGCCAGAAAATGGGGGTAGATGTTCTTGGTAGAGTAGGATAAATGAACTGATAGTGAGGACTGACAGGGAGCATGGGGTTTAGGTATCTTCTATAAGCTCAGTAGCATCATCAGGTAAAGGGCAAGACAGGAATAGAAGAGGATGGGCTTAGTGCATCTGGAATGGAAAGGATCAGGGTCTACTGAATGATCCCTCAGGCAGCTGGAGGGGGAGGACAGGCTCACATCTGAACATGCATCCTTGGCACAAAACCAACCTGGTAGGGACATCAGGTATTGTGCAGAGCTAGACTTCACATCTCGGCTGAAGATGCCAGATTAAGTTTGTCCCTTTCCATTGCTCCTTGATGATGGTCTCAGGAAGGTTCAAGAAGTCATGACACATAACCAGAGTCAAGAGCTGGGGGAAACCTTAGAGGTTAATTCATTTTCCATAAAGAGAAACTGAGTCTCAGATTGAGGAAGTGACTGTCCCAACACCCCATAGGACTGGGCAGCCAGGTCTCTCAGATCCCAGCCTGGACTCACTTAAAATTTTTATTAGAATTCTCATGACCTTTAGGGAAAATTCCACAGAGAAGAGATCAGGCACATGTGTGCATCTCTAGATTAGAGCAAAGGGTGCGTCTGTTCCCATCCATCTGCCATTGCTGACTAATCAAAGATCAGAGAGCTCGGGGACTATAAGGTCTTACCTTGTATCTGTTCAGCCTCCTGAGAAAGGGCAGCACATGGAAAGTTGTTACTCAATTTCTCTGTATTTATTGTTGTCCACAAATCAATTACAACCAGCCCAATAATAAATTGTTATTAATAATTCTTCCTTAAAAAAAGAGAAAGCATCAAGCATTATTTAAGGAGCATACTGGGAAAGCAATGTGTCCATGCCTCTTTTTGCACTTTGGTCATTTGTAAAAGCCATGGAGGACCCACGATAAGAGAAAACATGCCTCTGGGAATAGGGACCCATTCGGTGCACATCTGCTTTAGGTGGGAGCTCAGGGCATTCTTGGGATCAAAGGAGTGATGGAGAGTGTGGTGAGGGCTGGTGGCTGTGGGAGTCAGGGGAGTCACTCAAAGCAGGGTGTAGGGCTGATGGTGGGGGAGGAAGCTTCTGTGAATGTGATTAGCTGGTCACGTGGCATGACGGGATCGTACCCTTTTGTTGACTTGGTTGTTTGGCACCGATCCATCTTGGACCCACCGATCTCATTGCAACCCTGAGGATACTCCTGATTTTGCGGGAAGGTCTCGATGTCCTTCTTCGTAGACTGCAGGTCCCTGCGTTTCTAGCATTTCCCACTGTCCCGCCTAGTTTCTTTCTTTCCCATTCCCATTCATCCACTCACCCTGCCTCACTGTTACCCATTCACTGCATCCCTACTGACTTTCCATGTTTGTCTGTAGTGACAGACGGGGCAGGATAACTGAGCCAGGGGTCTTGTTACTTGCTGCACCTGAATTAGGGTTCTGGCTCCCTCATTTACATTGGAAAAGACACTTAGCTAGGAGAAAGACACCAAGCAAGACTGCCAGGCTCTGCTCTGTTTTCATACTGCCCTGGTCCCTTCATAAGAAATCTGAATAACTTCGGGTATTGCTATCTTCTTACCTACCCAACAACAGCAACTCCTCAAGAGCAGGCCAAGGCCAGCAGGTAGGAGGTGGAAGCAGGTGAGGGAAGGAAGGAAGAGGAGGATGGCCACAGCGTTGGGGTGCTGATCTGCAGGGAGGGTGAATCTTGGCCAAGGAGCTCACAGCAGATGCCCTGGAATGGTAGGCTCCTTCTTGTACCACCCCCAAGACATGGCACACTGCTCCAAGGACCACAGATGGAGTCCCAGTCTCTCAGAGAAGAGAAAGGGCAATGTGCTGGCGAGACAGCTGGGGCTGCAACAGAACTGCTACACCAAGCCCACTTGCATGGCTGCACTTTTGAGAGAAACACTGCAGTGCCTGCCTTCAGACGCGAGCCCCGTGGAACCCCTATATCAATTCCCTTGCCCCTGCCAGCGGCTTGTCTCCTCATAATCCCAGTGAGAGCTGCCATCTCCTGAGCACATGAGGCATGCTCTATGTCCTGGTTACATTTGTTTCCATCTTTTCTATAACTCCGAGGAAAAATTATTATTTGCATTTTGTCAACAGGGAAAGTGAGGCTAAGAAAAAGGCATCAGCCTGGAATGTAAATAGCATGGTCTTCAAAACCTGGGCTCTGTCTTTCAGTTCATGTGTTCATTCACTTATTTACTCACAGAAATGGGGAAGACAGGCAAGTTTCTTGCTCATGTGGAGCTTAAACAAACACAACAGTAAGTCATTTTGTATGTAGTACACTCTAGGAAGCTGAAAAGTTACTGGGGCGGCACTGGAGGCATGTCTAAGACTGAGTAATTTAAGAAAGTTTCTGTAAGGATTTGACATTGAAACTGAGGAATGAATAAAAGCTAGTAGTCAGCCATGGGAGGATCCCATCCTATACCCATCCTCCTGTACCAACAGCCTGGAAGTCACTGTCCCCTAGGGACATGTATCTCAGCTACCTCCCCATCACTGGGTCAACATGCATGACACAGGCAATTTAAAGGAGAAGACATTTCTTCAGGCTCATGGCTTTAGTGAGTTCAGTCCCTGGTTGTGTAATTGGCACGATCCAACAGCATGGCAGAGAAAGCTGCTCACCCAGGAGGAAGAGAAGGGACGAGCTGTGGACAGTGGCATGCCCTTCTAGCTCATCCCCCAGTGGTCCACCGCCCCTGACCAGAGTCCACCTCTAACGTGCATTCAGCCATGCTTTCATCAGTGACTAATCCACGGACCCACCTTTGTGACCTGGTCACTTTTCAAAAGCCCTTATCTGTGAGCATGTGAGGCCTTTGGGGGATAATTTAGATCTAAACCATTAAAAGATACAAAGGATCTCTTTGCAAATGAAGCATCTGCTGGCCAGGGTCATCTCATGCCCGCACAACTACGCAAATTTAGAAGCCATAACATCATGGAGCCTTAGCTGGCATCTCACCTCATGAACTGTGTAAGACTTAGCAATGTGGAGATGTTACCCGATATGCACTGAGACATCGTGAGGAAGAAAATCATTATGTCCCCCATATGTTTTAGCTCAAGATTGAAGAACAGAGATTCTCTTCCACTAGCCACTGTCCTTTATGGCAGCCCTCGGCTCTCACAGTTACTTGCCCCCAGGTGGGATCTTCATTAATTTGTTGCATCTGGTGCTTAGGGGGAACTCACTGTCTGCTTAATGAATAGAACCCCAGACCTTTTAGACAATTTCGTGATTGCTTAAGTCCTTGCAATGCATCATTCCTTTTCCTTTGCAGGGTATAACTACTTTCTGAGGCGTCCATGCTTCTTTTTTCATCAAAATTCCCTGATTCGTACTCACATACTCAGTTTCTCTAAGATTTGAAGTGAGAACTGTTAAATCGTAAAGGTCTCTTCTTTCTTGCTTGCTTTCTTTCCTCTTTCTCATTCGTTCCAAGTGCCTGCCACCAAAGAAGTGTTTCAAGTGGTGTTAAAGCTTCTTACATAGTAATTATAAATATAAAGAAGAAAACTGCAGAAGAGGCAGTCTTGGGCAAAATGAAAGCAAAATAGTGCGTGCTTATCCTAACAGAACAACCTCCCTGTCTGAGAAATCTTGCTCTAGTCCAGGCTGGTTCTGAACTCACTATGCAGCTGAGGTTGTTCCAAAACTCAAGGCAATCCTCCTGCCTCAGTCTCCAGAGTGATGGAGTTATAGGATTAGAGCGCCAAGCCCAGCTCACACGCTTGTATGTGGTGCTGGGGATTAAATCTGGGGCCTCAGAATTCTTAGGCAAGAACCCTAACCACTGAGTTATATTCCCAGCTCTGTGGCTACAGTTTTATATAGAGGCCAAGCTCCACTTGTGTTTGATAGATAGTATATGCTCTTACATATTCAAGAAATCGTTTCACAAATCCTCCTATTCTTTCCTAAATCATGAACTTTTCCCGTTTAACTGGGTCATTCACGACAACATGCAAATAGGCTATAATTTTGTACATCTTAAAAAAATTTTAACAAACTCCTGTTCTCCTGTAGTTACTGACATTTTTCCTCCTTTGAAATAAAATTTCCATGAGCCTGCATCCACTCACTTGGGATCATACAGTGTGCCTCTGTGCTCGTGATTACTGCTCTCTTTGAAGTTGTATTTGCTGGATTTTGTCTGCCATTTGCTTGGAATTAGTATAGCCACTGTGACTGTCAGAGAGATTATGTCAACTTGAGGCAATCAGGAACCACGCCTGGATTAGGGTTTGGGAGTCACGCCTAGATTGGGAATTGAGAACCAGCCTGGATTAGAGTGTGCGTGATTTGTGGGCCAGCCAATGAGGGAAGAGCACCCACCCGGATGTGGGAGGCGCACCTGGAATGGTATAAAAGGAAGGAAGAAGAAAGGTTGCCACAGGTTCTTCCCCTGGGAAAGCTCTCACCTTACATGCGACAGACCTTCGTCACAGATTAATTCCAGTCATGACTTGCACCTGTCTGCCGTTGCTGATCTTTGGTCGTCAGTCTTTAGGCTCCAGTCTTCACCATTGTTCTCTGAACAACTGAGATCCGCAGCAGACTCTCACTGGCTGTCCCGCAGTCCCAGATGGGAGATCTACTTCGTGGCTGAGCAGCCACTGCACAATCCAGCTCTCGCACATGCAGGCCGCCATCTTGGAGTATCTCTATCCTTGGATTTGTAAACCTTCCTAGTAGAACCTTTTTGTCATAATTTGAAAGAACCCAAACTAATACTGCCACTGAAGGCCTTTTAGTACTTATTTGGTATATATTTACTCATACTTTTGCTTTTAACATTTTCATATTTAAAGTGAGCTTCTTATGATAGTATAAAGTTAGATCTTGCTTTTAGAACCAATTTCTTACCATCAATTTCTTAATTTGTGTTCAGACCATTTACATTTAATATGATTATTGGCATTGTTGGTTTCAAATCTAACACTACTGTCTTCTTTTTAGTCATGGTTCTGTTTCTCTTTCCTTTTCCTGATTTTTTGAAATGACTGGGGAAATATTTTTCTTCATTTTGTATCTTTTATTGGCTCACTTAAACCCTTTAAAATTGTTATAGCAGTTTCCACCGGGTTTAACATATGTATCTTTAATTATCAAAATCAATGAGTTCAAATCATATATTGTTTTGCCAGTACCAGCAAAATGTAAGACAGCATTTTCCTAATTTCTTCCTCCCATATTTTGTATATTTTTCTCCCATTTCACTTTTGCCAGTGCCACCAATGCCCGCTTGGCAGTTTTGTTTTAGAGTCAGCCATTTGTTTTGAACAATTAAATTAGAAATAAATCTCTTAAATTTACCTTCGTTTTAGCAATGGTAGCAATTCTCAGTTTCTTTATGTATATCCAAATTTATGTGGTGTACCACATTCCTATTATCTGATTTAACATTTGTTGTAACGTCGATCTTCTTGTAATGAGTTCATTGAGATTTTATTTTTAGGAAGAAGGCATTAGTCCAATTTTATCTAAGAAAATGTTTTTGTGAAGTACTGAATTTTGAGTTAAGAGACTTGGTTTCTCCCCCCTCCATCCCGCACATTGAGTTTTCTCCATTGTCTTCTGGAGTGCATCAATTCTGACAAGGAGTCAGAGATTCATACCTGGTCCTCTCTACATAGTTTGTCCCTGATTTTCCCCTTGTCTTGTTTTCAGTAGTTTGATTGTGAGATGTATGATTGAAAAATGCTTATCTTTAGGGGCTTTTATGCACATGACAGGTCTGTATTGGGATGTCATTCATTGTTTTGGAAAAAATTCTTGGTGATTATCTCCTCAAATATTTTAAATATTTTGTTTTCTTACTCTTCTGAGTCAGGAGTTTTATGAAATATGTTATATGCCGTATGATATCGTCACACAGTTCTCACAGGAGCTATTATGACTGTTGTTCTTTTTATCTTTGTGTTTCTGATTGGATGATTTCTTTTGAAATCAAGTTCACTTTTTTTTTTCTCCTTTGCTATGCGGAATGTACTGGTGAGTCTGTTGGTGACAGTCTTCAGGTCTGTTATGTTTTCTCCTTACTTCCAGCATTTCCATTGGAATTATTTCATTCTCTCTGATGGAATCCTCCATTCTAAGACCTAGTTTTGTTTTCATTAGAGATTTTGGCATATTGACCAAATACTTTTAAACTTCTGTTTAATAGTTACAACCTCTGGGTCACTGTTGAGTTTAGTCTTTTCACTGATCTGTGCCTTTCCACAGAACTACTGTCATGCATCTTATGTGTGTGTGTTTTACTTTTTGATTGAATGACCCCAAAAAGTTTGGTTGAATATCAGGGACAGAGTTTGTTAAGGTTTAGATTTTGAAAGCTTTCCCCTATGTCTTATGTTCAGAGGTGGGACTTCTCAAATGTGATTGAATAACTGGGGTGCTATTCTCATACATGGACTAACCAAGCAATGAGTTCATTGCTGACTGTGCCATTTGGAGGGGAGGCCTGACTGGAAAGGGTAGGTCATGAGGATGGGACTTTGAAGAGCGTGATTTAGTTTGTGCTCTTCTTCCTGACTGCCACAAGGGAGCAGCTGTCCTTTACTTCCGCCATGTTGTTTCTGCCCTGGAGCCAGCCAATTATGGACTGGACCCACTGAAATCATGAGCCAAAAGAAACCACTCCTCCTTTAAGTTGTAGGTGTCAGGTATTTTTGTCCCAATAACTAAAAAGCCAAATAATACAGAGATGCATAGCATTCATACTTAGACATAGACACGTTTCTTCTATAAGCTGTGGTATGTAGGCTAAAGTCTGGCTACCCAGGAGTTGCTGCTACAGCGTCTCCAGGAAGCAGTGGTTTCAAACTCCTCCAGTGCTGCCTTATGCTCTGGGTGGCCGCTGTTCCCATTGTATCCTTAAATATCGATGCCACTGAGGGATTCTTCTTCCGTACTCTGGCTTTCCGCGACTCTGGAGTCCTGGTGGTTGGGACCCAGAGCTCACTGACCCTGTGGGTTGTCTACTGTTTAGGTCCAGTCTTGGTCTTGGGCCTTATTACCTGGGTTTCAGAGTTTGGGCTTTTTTTTGTTTATTCTGCATTTATTCACTATGACATCCAAACGTTGTGTTGGTGGTTTCTTTGCATGAGGTGGTTTTCTGCTGCTTTCCAGTCAGTTAGAAATCTCTGATAGCTTGGTATAGGTTCGTGAGTCCAGGGCTCTCCTGCCTCTTCTCTGGGCTAGAAGGTTTCACCTTGAAAACACCCCACAAAAATAATGGGTCTTCATTTGTGTCATGGGACCACTTGGTTGTGCTGTCTCTTCCCTTTCTCAACCTAATACCTTAGGCTCTTGTTCATGGAGATAAGAGGCTGGATGACATTGTATGTCTTTCTAACAAGCAACTGTTTCCTTTCTCCTGGGTAGTGCCCTGCAGGAAGCCTGTCTCCTCTCTCTTGTCTTTCTCCTGATATTTATTTATTTATTTATTTATTTATTTATGTATGTATGTATGTATGTATGTATGTATGTGTGTGTGTGTGTGTGTGTGTGTGTGTGTATCCCATAGAGATCTCTGGAGAAAACCTGGGCATGGGTGCACACTTTCTTTTCTCTTGTGTCTTTCGGCATGGTGTCTTCTTATGCTAGCCCATTGTCAGCCTTCAACAGTTCATTACATTTTTAGGTGTGTGGGTGGTGCCCAGGAGGTCTCTTTCCCTGGGGTTTGCCATAGAGGTAACAAATTCATGCCTATATTTCTTTGATTTCAGGCTGAGTGGTAACCATGTGTTCTCAGTTATCTGATGGGTTCAAGGAAACTTATAATTTTGTGGTTTATTCAGCTTTTGTTGTAAGAATTTGATCTGTGCTCTTTTCAGCTGTTTACATCCCAAGCTTGAATTATCTGCTTGTTTTTGTGACAAAACACCTGGAAGAGGTGTTGATCGCAGCTTGACAAGCATCTCCCTCCACTCTCCCCGGCCTCCTGCAACAAGCCTTTTCTCTTCTTCTTGAACAAACAGACTGTTTCAAAGAGAATGAATTCCATGTTGATATAGCAGGGGGTTCCGGGTCCTCCCCTTCTCCCACTGGCATCATTTTCTTCCTCTTTGATGTTATTTCTTCATTTTTCTTCTAGGACATATCACCCTCTTGATTCTGCTTCTTCCTCAATGGCTGCTCCTGGTTCACATTTTGGGTTCATTTTCTTCTCTGATTTTTTTCCTGGTACTGGAAACTGAAACCTGGGCTCTGTACATGCTAGGCAAGCACTCTACCTCCGAGCTACATCTCCAGCCTTCTTTTCCTGACTTCTAAACAGTGAATGTTCAGAACTCAGCTTCTGGACCTTTTTTTGGTCTTTAAGTATACTAACATCTTTTAGTTTTATGAAGCATCTGTCCACTAACAACCTCCTCTGAACTTCCCATTTCTATACTGTAAGTCATCTCATTTGAATGCCTAAGAGACATCTTAATTTAACATGTCTAAAACCAGATCTTCCCCCAGCAAACCTGTTCATCCTCCAGACTTCCCAAACTTAGCAAATGAGTTCTCAGTAGACGTCTTTCTGCTTGTTCGGACCAAACTGCATTGAGTTGCACTTGACACCTGTGCTCAGGCCCCACATCTGAGCCATTAGCAAACCTTGAGAACTGCTCTGGCAAATGCATCTCACAGGCTCCACTCTCCTCATTCCAGTTGTCTTTGGCTTGGCTTATTGAAATACAATTCTTACCGGTTTCTGCCTTCCTTTCCTACCTAGTCTGTTATTCTCGATACTGTAGTCCTTAACACAAAGCAATAGCAATAATAACTCCTAATGCAGTATTGAACAGGTTATGCCTCCCTCTCTCATTTTTAAATAGAAATTGGGGTAAATTACTAAATATCTCTCTGCTCTCTGAGTTTTAGTCCCCTGATTTTTTAAAAATCAAATGTTAAGGTATTGTGTAGAAGGGATTGGGCATGAATAATTAACATCCCAAATTCCTCCCACCCATTCTATTGATATGCATAGGTACAATACATAATGTTTACATTGATCTTGAGTATTTTGTGTATATACATATTGTAGGAAAATTACAAATCCTTCCCCTCTTTTCAACCTAAATTAATTGACCTTAAATGTAGGTATTATTAACTGGGTGTGGTGGCACAAGCCTGTAATCCAAGGGCTCTGGGAGGCTAAGGATCACAAGTGTGAGCCCAGCCTAGGCAACTTAGCAACTTAACAAGACCCTATATGAAAATCAAAAAATTATGAAGACTAGGAATGTGTGTAGCCCATATACACAAATATGTAGGTATTGACTGAGGTTAACTGGGTGAGCCTTACTCAGCAGGACAGCCCTTTAAAAGCAGAACTTTCTCCAGTCAATGGCAATGGAATCTTTCAGAGACTTGAAGTATGAGGAACGTCCAACGCGCCGCTGGTGGCACTGAAGACAGAGGACCATGCCTAGGGAGTGCATGGCCTTCAAGGGGTGCAAGACCTTTCCAGGCGACAGCTGCCAGGAAGGGGAGGGCTTCGGTCCCACACGCACTGGGAGCTGAGTTTGTGCAGTGACCTGAATGGATTTGGAAGCACATACTTCCCTGAAGGCTGCGGGGGAAGAATCAGTGTGGACCATGCCATTTCAGACTTGTGACACCCTAAGCAGGGAGCCCCAAGCTTGCCTGTCATTCTGACCTGCAGAGCCGTGTGATGAGGAAAGTGTGCTGTTTATGCCTCTAACTCTGGGGTAATTGCTGTGCAACAACAGAAAACTCTGCAGGGAATAGTGAGAAATTGGTTCCTTTCATGGTAATTGCTCATTTTCAAAGATAAGTCAGATTGCGTCTTTCTTCTTGAGAAAATGCATAATGAGTGAAAAAAAATGGATAGCACTTTGAGTCATTTATGAGTAAATTTGGTTTGCCTTGATTTGCATTTATTTATTTATTTATTTTGGTGGTAAAAATAAAAAAGAAATTGTGGTGGATGGAAAGGCTCTGAGAAGCTGAAGGCAGAAAGGGTTCCAGTTACTCAAGAAGCACCAACTTGCTCATTGGCATGGCATTCCTAAAGAATTTGTTGTCTGATGGCGCCTTAAGATTACTTCATGAAATACTTAGCAATACATCAACAGCACTTTCATGGTACATGCAGAAATTATTTTTTTAATGATTTTTGGTTCAGTTCTCACTAAAAATGGAGGAATAATGTAAGCCAGGGGAAATCCCAGTGTAAGTAGAGTGATAACATTGATATTTCTATGCTTAATTCCCAGATGGATTGGAATTGAATCTGGTAACATCAGCAACAGAAGCAACTACGCAAATTAGGAATATAACACCATGGCAGATTATCTCTTCAAGCCTTAAGTTTCTTTCTTTTTGTGAAAGGGGAACAATGGGACCCTAACTCTTTTCACAAGGGCTATAGAAATCAAAGATAGACTTCAAAATGCTGGCTAACAAACAGCTGACTGATTTTCCGCCATCAACAGCATGCTGTTACGTGTATTTTCATCAGCTGACACATGGTTCAGTGATTCATGTATTGTTACTCTTTCTGTTTTTCAGATGAGGAAACCAGACACAGTGGCCTCACAGAGCTCTGACTTGTTCCTCTGTCTCTTATTTCTTGGGCTCTGTTCCCCAGTCTGCTGTATCTCCTGAGGTAGAGTTTTCAGGAGGTGGAAACGCAGACACCAAGGAAGACATGGATGGAGGGTCTTAGTGTCCTTTGTGATGCTCTTGTGGCCAGCACGCCTGCTGCTGAAGGCATGGAAGTGGATATAAATCCAGAGGACCAGACCCTACTTGGCCCCAGACCCAACGCCTCAGGACCAGAGGAACTCCCCCAGGTCAGGAGAACTCTATACAAACTGCTATTTTTCTTAGCTGAAAGCCAGCTATTTCATTTTTCCCCTGAAAAATCAATATTTGATCTTTATCTGGAGCTGAAGGTAAAACTCCTCTTAATAGCTGATTCAATAAATTGACTTTATTCTTCGAACTTAGCCATGGCCTCAGGCAATCAGAGTATGAGAAATTCTTTACAAATATCAAAGACACAGAGAGAGTGTATCTTCTTAAATGCTAAACCTAAAATAGTCAGAACCTCCGGGTAGTAGACCTTCTGTCCTCCTAGCCTCCTCACTGGAGGCTGTGGAGCTACCTGGGGCAGATGGGGTCATCTTTTCTTGGAGGAGGTAGGGAGATTGTACAGAGCCTTGCAGAAGCTCCAGAGCCCATGACCTAAAACATTTCGTACTTAGGGTTTTATGTAACACTTGGGACCTCAGTCTCTGGCATTTTGTCTTTGCTCCTAAGAGCTAAGGAACTGGCAGCAGATGGGGCAGATGGGGCATTTGTTTCATGGTCTAACAGATTGGCTAGGACTTTACACAGTTAATTTTTTAAGCAAAAAAAGGCAATAAAAAACAATTATATTTAGCTTTAGCTGGAACTAAAAGCCAAAAGTCCCACACAATGCAATAATGATGTTATTTATCACTTCTTTTTTATCATCTTTTGTGCCAAATATCATATGTGAACCTTGTATCATTTACTGCCTATATGTCCCATAGTCTTTATTCAACATGTGGCATCACCTGATGTTTGCAAATGAAGAGCAAGTGTTTGGGGGCAGGTGTGGATCCTTTAGGTCACATGATGGGCGGGTGGTAGAGTTGAGGTTTTGTGGGGTTTTTTTGTTTTTTGTTTTTTTGTTTTTTTGTTTTTTTTTTTTGAGACAGGGTCTTTCTCTGTAACCCAGGCTGCTTCTGAACTGACTGTGTGGTCCAGGGTGGCCTTGAACTCACGGCAATCCTCCTACTTCAGCCTCCTGACTGCTGAGATTACAGATGTGCACCACTATGAGCGGCTTATGTGATGCTGGGGAATCAAAACAGGGCCTTACACTTGCTAGGCAAGTGCTTTAACCATTGAGCTATTCTTGCAGCCCTTGGAGTTGAGATTTCAATCCATGTTCTTCTTGGTGCCGAAGTGTTGCTCTTGCTGTTTGCCATCATTTTCATTAAGGGAGTAGTAGTAGTTATAGCACCTTGCTGTTTGTAGTGGGCAGCCTGTAAGGCGGCCACAACAGCCTCTGCTGGTGACATCTGGGTCCTCACATGGTCTCGTCCTGTCAAGTGTGAGCTGCACCTGGGACCCGCTTGTGGCAATGAAAGACTGCAGAGCGGTGGGCTGCACCTGCTGACACGAGGCTCTAGAGAGGTTGCGGCTCCTGTCCAGGGTGCTCATCTTTTGCCCTAAGGTCCTTGCTTCTGGACAAGCTAGACGCCGCCAGAAGGAGCCATGTGACAGTAACAGGTACCTCAAATAGACAGCAGTCCCACAAGGAAGCTGGGAAACAGGACTTCCATGAGTCCAGCTCTGAGATGACCATAGGCCAAGTTGAACTCCTCCATCACAGTTTTGTGAAAGAGCCTGGGTCACGCTCACTCAGCCAAGTGATTTGTGTTTCTGACCTCCAGAAGCTGAGATAGTAACGGAGGTTGTTTTCATCCTCTAGTTTTGGGATAATTTGCTATATGACAATAGATAATAATAAATAATAGTGCTACTCCTAATACTAACACTGCTATTAGAAATAGCTATTACTTTTTAACATATACCGGTCACATTCTACATGCTTTATATGCAGTAACTCACATCATCCATTTATTTTATTTTATTTTATTTTATTTTTTTTGCCAATAGTTAGATATCAGTGTTTTAGAGATGAGAAGCAGAAACCCAGAGAAGTCACGGAGCTGGACACAGATGTTCAGACACCTGAATTCTGTATCTGGAAGGGAGGGTATCTTGGGTTCTGTAGGTGACGAAAATAAATTGAAAGTGGCTGTGTGTGCTCTAAGGAAAGTCAGCAAAACTGGATCAGTTGGAAAAGAAACTTCAACCAAGACTACTAGTCAGGGCCTTACTAGGATGAAGTCAGTGAAAGAGAGGGAAGATAAACCAAGTGGGCCCAGTTAAAGAGAGAGGGGCTCAGGCTGATGGGAATAAAAGTGAGGGGAATGACCTAGGGTCATTGCCTTTGAGAAGGACCACAGTAAGGGGACTGATTGTGTGCCAGAAGCTCCTTGGCCATGACTTGGCTAGATGGGCTGGATGCTAGGCATTGGGTTCAGGTGTGAGGTGGCAGATACATCAGGTCTTCTCCCTTTGTTGCTCATCCTACCCAGACTCTCTGTCTGTGTGTGTGTGTGTGTGTGTGTGTGTGTGTGTGTGTGTGTGTGTGTGTAGCTCATTTTGAAGCCTAGATAAAGAGTGGTGATTCTGTGAGTGGGAATTTGACGTTGTCTGAAGGGTGAAAAGAAAATAAAGAGGGAGATCTTAAAATACCTGGCCTTGGAAGAGGCACTTATTTCATTAACGCGAGTATGTTAGGTAGCCCAGTACCCATCAGCGGGACAGGAAGGGCTCTCTTCCCATGAGGTGGACAGGGTAAGGGAGTTTCTGAACGAGAATCTCAGTCATACATTCTGGTCAACAGCTGAGAAATCACAAAGCTGGGGGCAGAACTAGAACTCAGATGCAGCTCTCTGTGCCTTCAAGTTCTACAATTGTTCTTAAAGAAAACCTTCTTCAGTGCTAATATGGTTGGCTTCTTAGACCCTCTATGTGAAAAACAAATTAAAGCAGGAAGTGATGTGCTCTAAGGAAGGTCAGTAAAGGTTGGACAATTAGGAAATTAACTTCAATCAAGGATAGCCAGGACTTTGTTAGTTTGAAGTCAGTGGCAAGTGCAGGGATGAGGAACAAAGCAGACCCAGGTGGAGGGAAGGGGGCTCAGGCCAGTGGGAAACAAAGTCCTAGCATACACACTATTTCTGGGCATAGAAGGTGCCATGAGTCTTCTAGGAGGAGGTTTGAGCAGAGATGAGCCAGGAATCTTCACGGGTTATTCTGGGGCTCCATTGCAGGTGGGAATGTGAGCATGGCATGATGGGAAATTATGCAGGGGAGGTGATAACTCACTTAACTGATGCAGCCAGACCTCCGTTCCTTCTCCTCCAACCCATGCAATCTAGGCAGCCAGAGAGGCATTTTAAGGGAATCAGTTAAAGAAGATGACTGTAGAATTTGATACTCAGGCTTGTTGAATTTATTTTGTCTTTATTCACAATATGTTGATTCCTTCAACACACAGTCTTGGGTTTCTGTTTTGTCCATGCTGGGAAGAAATACAACCACTGGCTAGGAGGTGGGCCTTCCCCTGAAGATCCTGCAGTCAACTGGGGGGACTATATTACATAAACAGGCAGTACAGCGTACTGTCATAAGCCCTGCAGTGGAGGTGAGCAGAAGCCTGTGGGAAGCTGAGGACCTGGAGTTGGATGGAGGGGTCCTGGAGGAGGAACAAGAAAATGAAGGAAGGGCCAGGCAGAGATAGAGAGAGGGTAGAGTAAGGACTGTGTATGCAGAGGTGGAAGGTATGGAGGGACACTGTGTGCTCTCAGAAGTGCACTCAGCAAGATGAACATGGGATCCTTGCAGGAGGAGCCAGGTGAACTAGCAAGAGTTAGGAGTCAACCAGGAAGGTGCTCACAGCTTCTTCTGTCTCCCACCCATCTCCAAAGTCACTGTCCCTCTCTTTCACCCTTGCTGTTGCTGTTGCATAGATTTTGATGCATGTTATTGCTGATGATCATCTTTGGTGTAATATTTCTTAATATGTTTATAAGCAGTTAGGGGACCGGCCAAAGACCTGTCTCTGCTGGGATGAGTTAAGCCAATTCCCTTTGCTTTCCCTTGGAGCTTTAGTTTTATTAGAAAAATTTAATGAAAAAATATAAGTTTTAAATGCAAATGTCCTTTTCCTTTGGCCTGTGGCATTTTGAGCTTTGAGGTCTTATTCTCTTCTCTGACATACAAGCTCTGCCTGAGGGGACAACAGGATACTTCACTGAATGAATCTGTGAACAGGAAGAACATCTTCCCAGCCTTATGCGAGGTGCTCTGAGTGAGGATCACCCTTAATCCTTTCTGAAGGATAGGGGTTCCTCTCCTCAGGTTTCAGGCAGGCAAATCTAGGCACAGGGCAGTTGGGCAACTTTCTCAAGGTCACACAGCTAGGGACAGGCAGGGCAGGATTTTGAACCCATATGGATGTGAGCTCAGAGGCGCAGTTACATTAAATCTGCTACCTCCCATCCGCATCTATCCTACAAAGGCTGATGTGCCTGCTTGTTGTGCCTTCCCAAATTTGAGCCGAACAAATGTCCAGCAGCAACCACAATGAAAAATGAACACTCCCTGGCACTGCAACATATTTTACTTTATTTTTCACAAAATGCCACCCATAGCCCTTCATTTGCACCCTCTCAACTCTGAGGAGCTGCACGTCTGTGACCAGCTTTACTGTACATGGGGCAACTAGTGAGAGAACAGGAAAATGGATTTTGTACTTGATTTAAAAATGGTTGGATAATTTCAGGCCCTACAGAGGTAAATCTGTGTAAAGCATTTTGGACAAGGAAAGGCAGAATCCTATGGGGCCAGGAAAACCTTGGAGCTGAATAAATCACTAACCTCTTCGGTCCTCACAGCCCCCTTCTTGTGAAGTGACTGTAAGAAGAGGTACTCCGGGCCTTGCGGCACACAGGTCGACCAAACCAAGAAGGCCACAGTTTTCAGCCTGGCCAGAACAATTTATTTAGTGACGTTCTGTTTCAAAATTTAAGAAATAAAAATTGAAAAAAAGAGCTAAGATCCTGGGTTTAATTTCTAGTTCTACTAATAAAATTAAACAGAGTGAAAAGCCACTCCCTCCTCCAACAAATTGCTACTTGACATTAGCCACACTTCAGCACATGGGCTTGTGAGACTGACAACGGAAATGCAGCAAACCTCAAACAAGGAAAGGAACAAAAGACTTTCCTTCAGTGAAACACACACATCTACCGCCTCTCCGACGCTTAAAATGAAAGTAAAGAAATAAAAAACACCTCTTCCCACAGAGGAAGCCAGGAGAGGTGCTAATACAGGAGGAGAGATGACAAGCGTGTAGACATTGAAAAGTGGAGAGTGAGCAATACAGAGTTGAGTCCTATGAGCCTGGCAGTGAAAAGTGGGTTGCTCCAGTGCACTCAGGAAATGGAAGCCTGAGCTACAGAGGAAGGAGAGACGGAAGACAGGGGATGCGAAACTCTGCATGAGGAACAGTGTTCTTCTCTACAGGCCACCCAAAGCAGCACAGTCCCACCCTGAGGGACACAAGCTTCTTATTCAGATGCAGCCCCCGACTCAACACACTAGGAAAAACAGAAGCAAATAAAGGAGCCGCACTCTCTCACCTCTTCTGTTGCAGGACTCTAAGAAGAGACAAAGGGGCTCCGAAGAAAAGCCTGCAGATGCTGTCCTTTATCTGTTCCCCAAGCATGGGAGGCTCTGCTCATCATTCTACAGTGTGCCGCGTCTCTGTGATAAATTCTGTCCAGATCTAGGATCCCTCACAGTGTCTTAGTGACTTCAATGTGCACAGACATATTAGAGTTAGCACTTGTGAAAACCTTTTTCAGAAAAATAAAAAAACAGCAGAGTAACAATGTGGGAAAATTAACCCTAGGGCTAAGGGTAGCTCAGTGATAGAGCACATGCTTAACATGCACGGTGCTCTGGGTTCCATCCCAGCACACCCACCCATCCCCAAAGAAATCCAACCCAGAGGAAGTAGAAACCATATAAAATCAAGATAAAACTTCAAAGTAAAGATAATTAATACTTGGGAGGAGAAAGAATTAAAAAAACATAAAAAGTATACCCATGGAACAGGAATAAAAAGCTATAAAAATTTTAGAAGTCTGAAAAGAAGGAAAAGTCGTTGTAAATTAAAAGTATGGTAGCTGAAATAAGTCATTAAAAAGATTAAACAGAGGAAATTTAGAAACTTCAACAAAAAGATAATGCAGATGGAATGTAGATAAAGAAACAGTAATAAATTGGAAGGCCAGTCCAGAAAGACCCATTTCTGGCAGAGAAACATAAAAAGAGATAAAATTATCTTTAATGAGGGTTTCTGATTTCAGAAGGATGGATTAGAAGTTTTTCCCCATTGTCTCACTTTAAACAACTTAAATTCTTACACATCTATGTGCAGCAAATATATATATCATGACTCGGAAAGATGGAAAGAAAGATAGACCAGCTGGAGGCCCAGGAGCAAAGGAGCAAGGTGGGTTCTCTGGGCTTTCCTTCAGCCTCATCTCTCCTAGACTCGGAGATGAACATGGTGGTAACTCCCAAAATGGAAATGAATGTGGACAAAGAGCCCAACCCAACAAAAATCTGCTTTCTCTACACAAAGCGTCTATGGAAACAGGAAACTTTCAGCCAGTAGATGATCCTCTCCAGCTTTTTGGCCAGCTTTCTCATTGCTGGGACCAAATGCCTGACATCTGTAACTTAAAGGAGGACAGGTTTGTTTTGGCTCATGGTTTTATAAGATTAGGTCCATGGTCATTTCTAAGCAGATACTTCATGGCAGAAGGATTTGGTGGAAGAAAGCTGTGCAATATATGGGAGACACGAAGTAGACAGTATTGATAAGCACTGGAAAGGAGAGAAGGAGCCAGGGCCTCAAGATCACGTGCCCCACTGTGACTCACTTTGTCCAACGAGGCCTCCTCTCCTGAGAGCCCATTTAGCTACAAACTCCATAATAGATTAATCCATCTGGGAAGTCAGTGTCCTTACCATTCAATCAGTTCTCATGTAGTCTTACAATCTAATTGACAGTCAAGATTAACAAACGCATCAACCATAGATTACAGGAAAAAAAAAAAAAAACCCTGTGGGTCACCATGCCTATGCCAAAAAAGTGTAAGTGGGAAACCTACCCTCGTGAATCTGTAAGGATTTCTCACCTTGTCAGCGAGGGAGAGGTCAAATGAAGTCTAAGTATTATGCCTCAGCTTTTACCCCTGTTAGGCAGTAACATTCTCTCTCGCCGGCCTCCGTGACGTCCGTGGGTTTCAGACCTCCATCCCAGCCGGCAGCAATAAAGTCTTCTTCTCTCTTCCTGTCTGCTCCCTGTCAGAGGAGGCTTAGTGAAAAATCAGAATGTCCACAGATGCCCTGCATGAAGGAGGAGACCCCACAGACAGCAGTGTGGCCAGAGATTACGTGTAGGGCTGGTAGAGATTGTGTTTGAAATCCTGCCTCTAGTAAACAGGACCAAAGAAACCTGCCCCTGAGTGTCAGCAGGGGCTGCTTCAGCAATCTAGATTTTTAATTTCACCTGATGTAATCTGCCTTGGCCCCTGCTGGAAGCAGTGTCGAAAAGTGTCAATTAAAACACAAAGTTTGTTTGTTTATTTTTTTGAGATAGGATCTGGCTCTGTAGCCCAGGCTGGTCCTGAACTTACTATGTAGACCAGGCTTGCCAAAACACAAAGTTTAAATTAGATTTAAAGACTTAAACATAATGTGCAAATTTTTAGGGCTCAGTAAGATGCCTGCCATGACTGTCCCAAACTGAAGGAATGTGGGAAAATTCTATAAGCAAAGTTGTGATAACGTGACAGTGTCTGACAAAGATTTTACAACAGATAATGACAAAATTATTAGCAAGTAGAAACACTCTAGTAATGAATGAAAAGACAGAAAGCCTGAGCGTATTAAAAGGAGAGATATGTAGGAGATACAGTGGAGATCCACCTGGGAATTTGGACATGTTAGACCTGAGGAAATAGCCAAGATGACTCAAGCTCAGTGACTCAAGTGAAAGAGACAAAGACACAGTGACACACAAAAATGGAGCCATAGAAGTCACCCCATCTGAACAGCAGAGAGAAAACAGATCAGTGAAGAGCAGCTCAGAGACCTGTGTACCAAACACGTCATCTCAGTTCCAGGGAGAGAAAGATGGAGGGGCTGAACAATTATTTTGAGAAATAATGGCTGTCAACTTTCTGAATCTGGCAAGAGACGTATACTTTCAGATTCCAAAAAATAATGAACACCAAGAAGGATAAATTTAGAGAAATCATCACCAAGACATAGAATAACTTAACTTCCAAAATCTAAATACAAAGAAAAACATTGAAAGCAGATGAGAAAAATGACATCGTGCCAATAGTGGAAAAGAATTCATGTGTTAGTGAATTTCTCATCAGAAACCATAGTGGCCAGAAAGAAGTGGCATATTTTTCAAATACTGAAAGAAAATTGTTAACCCGGAAATCTACTTTGAGAGAAACTTATTTATGATATGGATTCTAGAAAAGCAATGAGAAAGGTACAAACTATTGAGACAGAAAATAAACTGACTGGTCTCTTGAAAATTATGTTGAATGGAAAAACCAATTAGAAAAATTCATATATTGTGTCATTCTGTTTATGTAATGTTCTTTATAAAACCGAAATCATGAAAATGTAGAAAATATTTGTGGTCACCAGGAATTAAGGACTTAGAAAGCTAAGTAAATTCTTATATCAAATCTAAAAAAATGAAGCAATTGATAAATCTTTTGGAAAATTTAAAAACACATGTAATATATATAAATGTATATGTATATTAAAAACTACATTTTAAATTCATGATTTGTCTCAGCCATTAAATACTTACTTGTCATGACATAATACTGTTTGAACCTTGACTTATAGCAAAAATAAATGGGAGAGGGGAGAGAATAAAAGTGAAAAGTTTGGAGAGGCAATTTGAAAGTGCTAACTTGCATTTTACCTAATAGATTTAGATAGCATCTAAAATGAAGAAACCAAGAACCACAATACAAAAATCTAGGTAAAAATCTAGTGGGGGTGGTAATGGAAGAGCATTGATAAAAATTCTGAGGATAGAGAGAGATAGGTGGTCAACTGATGATTTGAATGGAACAGTTCCATTATCTCTGTCTTATAAAGCCACGTGCCCACGTTGCATTGACTAAAGTAAGAAGGAAAAAAATAGTAGAAATGTTGAAAGGAATAGCATAGCTTGAATACAGTTTTCTTCCATCTGCGGAGATAGGCTTGGTTGGGTCAGTCATGTTCATTCATCAAAACAATATTTTAGCAGGAATAGTAATACCTTCCAATGAATTACTCAGGTCCTTCTGTTTACCAGCAGTATTGGTAATTACCATGGCAACAAGAATGGATGCCCCAGTAGCTGGGCCAACAAGGGGCAAGAAAGAAAAATGGTGGCCATGCTCTGATCTGTGTCTCCTTGGTCACTCCTTTTGGCCATTTACACCGTGAAGACAGAGAATCTGGAGCTGTAGTAGAGGCAGATCCCAACATACCTTGACAAGCTCAGTGACTCAAATGCGTGCACGTTCCAAGTCGGGCAGAAGAGAAACGGGTTAACATTTTTCATCTTTATGACTTGGTGAGGGCCAAGCGTTTGAAAAACAAGTGTGTCAAATTGCTGCCACCGCAATAGCCACACCAGAGAAGAACAGGAAAGGAAATTAGCCCTCGCAAATGGTTTTTAAACTGGATCAAAGGAAGAGCCATTTGTTGCCGCCTGTGGTCTAGTCCAGGCTAAGACTTCTCATTCGCACCATGCTGCTCTCCTAATTTAAAAGTTTCTGCCAACAGGTAGATGACCCTTTGTGTCTCATGGAGCTGAAAGCACACAAAGCACCAGAGGCCTTGTCCATGCAGGAGCGAAGAATATCACAACTTTACAGATGAAGAAAGAGAAAGGGATATCAGTGCATTCATCCGCGTACCTAAACATTTAATGGGGCAAGCTGTGGTAGTCAGTTTCCTGGGCACCAGGATGTGGAGGGAAAGTCAGGACCATGCTTTTCCAGAGTTCAAAGTGTTACAGATGGGTAAGAAATGTGGCAGTGCTGCAGGTAACATACAGAGACAGAGATGCGTGGCATGACTTCTGAGCACTGGAGAGGAACGATGGCTTACTCATTCACTCATTCATGCAACAAATATTTTTAGTATTTTTAGTATTCAGGGTTACCTATTGGCTGGATGATGGAGGTATGTCTGGGGAAAACTCAATTTAGTCCTTGCTTTCATGAAACTTGAGGTCGTGTCTCATAGTTCTTGTTCGTGTCCTGGTATCAGCTAGAGGTAGAATAGTGTTATGCTTTGAATCTAAAATGTTTCCCCCAAGTCTCGTGTGTTTGCAAATTGATCGTATCATGGGGCACTACAGCCATCGGTGAGGTTCAGTAACATGCCAGTACCACGCAGCCAGGCTTGGAGAAGGTCTGTTTGCTGGGGACCCCAGTGCTCAGTTCCCACCCACCCTCTCTGCTACAGATCTCTGTATCAGGGCAGGGAAATGTGTAGGAAACCGAAAGTGGCTTCTTGCAGGGTCCCCAACCTGCTGTGCTTTCTGCCCCTCTGCCCGTGCCCCTGTGAACACCTCAAGGGGCGTCATTTAGGATCCTCTCTTTGTTCAGACTATATTGAAAAACTGTAGCTCAGTTAAGGTGAAGTACTGCCTCTCACTCAGCAGCATGGTGCTTGGGTAGTTTGTTTGTCTTTGAAAGTTACGTGGAAGCTTACAGAAAAAGTTTAATACTTTTCTTTCATTGTTCAGTGCTTTGATGGGTTGTGTTGCCTGTTGCTGACTTTGGTTTTTGGTCTTTAAAGTAAGTGTGGCCTTTCCCCCACTGTCATGAAGAAGATAAGGAACGAAAGTCATCTGGAAGAAAAAAGCCCTTGTCCCGGGTGTTTAGGACAGTCTCCAAAGTGACTTGGGCCTAATCTCTAGCGACCTTGATGTGAACCCACTCCTTCAACTTGGCTCATTAGTTAGGACTTCCCATCCTTGAGTTCAGTGGAAAAGAGGGAGAAGGTGTCTTCGGTCCTTTCCAACTTCCTGCTCTCTCTCTCGAACTTGATTTGTGCAGTAATAACTGTGTGTTACGGGAGGATAGCTGCTTTCTGAGTCACTGCCCTAATAGTTTGGGAAAGTACTGGAGTTCACGTTGAGCTGTGGCCAGAGCATTTCCACCAAATGTTCGGGACTTTCCAGATGTGGCATCACTTAACTTGAGATCTCAAGAGGTTTGCTAGTGCGATCTTCCTGTTGGGGGAGGGCTGGGAAAAAAGAGGTGGGAGGAAGTTAGTGGGAGGGAGGGCCAAAGGAGAAAGAACTGGGCATGTTCTTCCCCAGTTAGCCAACTTGTGCCCTGTCATTTTAACCTCTTAGTGACCCTGTGAAGGGAGTACCACCATTTCCATTTTACAACTGAAGAATCTCTGGCTCGGCCCTGAGGCAGGAGAGCCTGAATTTAGACTCAGGACTCGATAGTGGAGAAGCTTTGATGGAGAAGGTGACTCCATTAACTTTGAAAACTTGAGTGCCGCCGGCAGAGGAGCCAGACAAAGGTGGGCTGGCCAGATGGATCACTCTCAAGCCAGAGAGACTGAAAGAGGTGCAGTGGACACTCCCACCAGGGCGGGAGGCATCTGCTGGGATTCTCCTGAGCCGATACATCAGCAGGTCAGTGTAGCCACAGGTTATCAAGACGGCCATAGGAAGGCCCCCTTGGCCCCTTGCTGCGGATGGGAAGGTGGAGGCTCCAATCACAGAGCCGGGGCATGTTCTTACCCACCCCTGTAGTGTGTCCAAGTTCATGCCCTCTTGCCAGAACAGCTTCCTGTCTTCTAGAGCCCTTGAAGTCCACTTCTCTAAAGAAGAGCTCCCTGCGAGGTCTGGTGGTAGAGTGGGCATTGCGACAGTACTACGCCTATGCCAGCTTGTTTGGGACACCATCTCCATCTCAAGTATGTTTGTTCTCGGAGACATCCTGTCCTTGCTGCCCTGTAGGGAGGCTCCCTCTATGCCCGGCTCTAGGACCAGGCAGGGAAGAGGCGCTCCTATACCAGGCACAGGGAGCTTGGCAGTCCCAGAATGCTTGTTCCCATTCAGCTGCCCTGCATCTGCTCCCTCTTCCTGGTCCATGTGTTCATCTGCTCAGTTCGAAGTTTGCTAATTGCTGCTTGAGTTCACTGAGCACTTTTGAAAAAATAACTCTAGCCAGGATCTCTGTCCAGTGCTGAGAATGAGAAAAGAATAGGTACAAGTCACTTTCTGATCGCTAGGACAAAATACCAGACGCACCTGACAGAAAGGTTTTCTATTTTGGCTCATGGTTTTAGTCTCTGACTGGCTGACTACTGGGCAGAAGGCGCATGTTAGGAGAGCTTGAGCAGAGAAATGCCGGTCACTTCATAGTGGCCAAGAAGCAGAGGAAACAGAGAAGAGGTAGGACAAGTGCTCACTCTCTAGGTCACTTCCCAGTGACCCTTCTGCAGCCAGGCCCTGCTTCCTGTCAGCTCGTTCAGCTACTGGATGAATCCATGGATGAATCTGATGGTGAGCATAGTGCCTCTGCAATCCACTCACTTTCCTAACCCTGAGGCTTTTAGGGGATAACTTAGTTCTAAGACATAATGGTCACATCTTTGAGAATAAGACCCAGACCACAGAATAAGGCAAATGATGCCCAGCATGTAAATGAGGAGTGCTGGGAGTATGAGAAAGGAGTGACCATTGCCACCTGAACAGGAAGCCAGCGATACTTTCTTGGATGAAAAGGTGGCAGTGCTAGTCGTTTACAACCATTTACCTTCTCATTAGGCCTTTCCTGCCCATCAGTAATTGTGTTTAAACACGTTTGTATCTAGGGAGGCCTTATTGCTCAGTGTAACAGTGTCCCATGTGTGTAGTCTTCTGCTGCTGCCTTTATGCTGAGGATGAGATGTGAGAGTGAATGCATTCATGAAACTTAGGACCCCCCAGACTTGGGCCCCTGATTGTGCTGGGCACAGTAATTGCTTGAGGTATTTAAAAATCCAGGACTTCTAAAGGGCAGTCTCCTGGGCATTTCCCCTGCTCTGCGTCTGTCAGGCGCCCCACCACTTCCAGCCTTTGTCCCTTCTTCATGACCAGTGCCCCAGCTCTCCTCCCCCGTCAGCTGGATGCGGGGTTGGGAATGGCGCCTTTGATGACAGGGCTACTTTGTTCACCAATGAAGGAGCCAGTCCAATGCCTAGAAACCTATTAAAGCTGGTGACTGATTATTTTCCCCTATTTTTTCTTTGTCTAAAGATTCTAACATAATCACATTTTGACTTAGTGGCTGCCCCAGATGACTCCAGAGAAAGGAGTATGGAGTCCAGGCCATAGGGAGGCTGTAGGGCACTCAGGGATAGCATCCCTTTGTCCTTCCTTGAGGTTTCTGCGATGGTCCCAGAAAAGTGAGTTGATTGGCAAGAGGAGAGAGGTCCTTGCTGCTGTGTAATCTGCAGTCTAGGGAAGAGACGTGGGGCAAAGGATTAAGCATAGGAACCCCTGGGTACAAGTGACTTCATTCACAGACACTGTAGCAAATGCTGTAGACATTCTCCCACATGTCCTGGGATTCTCTGTGTCATACAGTGGCCTCTCACTAGCCAGGTGCACCCCTTGCCTTTGGAGAATAGCTCAAGCCGTAAGAGCCTCTTTGCCTCTCCCACGTTTGGGGGGGGGGGGGGGCAGGAGGCGGGTGGGTGGGGGTGGTGGCAGACAAGCCTGGGGATATAAGGTCTCTACATCTGTGACTGGTAGCTTCCTTATTTTAGGTTGGGACAATTCAGTCTGCCTCATCAGCACTTTGCCTGGAATTATACCCTGGCTTCATTTCTCTGTCCTCCTTCCCTTTCTTCCTTCTCGGTCCATAAATTTCCTGTAGCACACAATCCCTCATTGCAGGGTCTGTGTAGATCCAATCTAAGAAAGATACTCCCAAACACACATGTGCGCATGCACATGCACACACACACACACACGCACACACACACACACACACACACACACACACACACACACGCTGGCACGCACATGCAAAAGGAGAGGGGAGATGTCAGAAGAGGTGCACTGTAGGATTTAAAATCCTTAATGAAGAGATGAAGGAATGTGGCATACATACACAATGGGTTCTGATGCTGCCATAGGAAAGATGCGTTTGAGCATTTGTAAGAAAACGGATACACCTTGTGACTCCAGTGCTGAATGAAGAAAATCAAATGTAGAAGGTTAACTGTCGCACAATCTCACTTATAGCCCCAAATATAAGTGTCGAGGAGATCAAAATACATGAGAGAAGACAGAAAAGAGGGAGGTAGATTTCCTAGAGAGGAGGAGGGAGCCTGAGGGTGGAGGAGAGGAACGGGGGTGGGGAGGGAAAGGGGAGCAAAGATCAAAAAGCAGTATGTGTACACACCAGTTCCCCAAGCTGCATGTAAGCAGAGTATGTACTGCAAACATACACAAATAAAAAAGAAAAGTACAAGCGAAGAAGAGATGGCGTTGTAGCCAAGTCCTGGGGAATGCCTAACGTCACCAGGAAAAGGAAAGAGCAGAGAGAGAAATATAATGAATGAGCCATTTTGGAATTCCTACATTGTGGACCCTCCTATTCAAGGTTACAATGTGACCTTTCAAAATTCCGAGGCAGATAACATAGATGTGACCAACCTCATCCCCTCGTGCCAGACAGAGCAGGAAAACAAGATGAAGGAGATGGCACCCTGTTCTCTAGGTAGGTGACAGTGGTGGCACTGGGCATGGTCTTCCCACAAGACCGATGTGAGGCTGGCATGGGGCCGCTTCTGAATTCGAGCTTGAGGTCTGGCTTCATGCTGGCCACATCTTCACTGGGGACAGATAGGACAGTTGCTTAATGGCTTATTTCAAGATGGGCTTTGGGAGTATTGGTGCAGAGGAGAGGAGACCTCCTCCTATCATCCTGGGAGCTAGTAACTCCAAAGTTCTCACCCGCTGGACTCAGGCTGCCCTCAATGGCCTTCTGGCATCTTAGCTTCCCGTTCAAAATACAGAACCTTAACATTTCCTGCTCCAGCTGAATCCCTGAACAATTTTTAGATCTTAATGGGTAAAAGGACTCCATTGTTGCCCAGGTCAGAAAACTAGGAGGGGCTTCCTTTCCCCAAGGCCCATCCACCCCGGCCTCAACTCAGACTCTATGCTGTGGTCCTGTGTTAATATTCAGTTGTAAAATGGAGTACCACGAAGGAAATGGCTTGAAGCAGCAGGAAAGCGCCGTCTCACAGCTCCTAGGCCAGCTGGGTCTTTTGCAGAGGGATAAGGGAGAATCTGCCACATGCCTCTGTCCCAGTCTTCAGCAGCTGCTAGGCTTGTAAAAACATTCTAGTCTCTGTCTCTGTCTGCTCGAGGTGTTCTTCATGAGGAGCTTCCCATGAATTTCTTACAAAGACACCAGCTGTTGGATTTAGGACTGACCTTAATCCAGTATGACCTTAATTAATTAGGTTTGCAAAGACCCTTTTTCCAAATACAGTCACATTTACGAGAGCCGTGAGTAGGAGGACTTCGATAAATCTTCTGAGGTGAGCAACGTGATTCAACCTGTAACACTCTGAAATGATGAGGTGTCATCTCCTTATTCTTTCTCTCTAACTCCGTTTTGTCAGGTTTGTTTTGTACTTGCCTCACACAACGCCAAGCCCCTCCTGCCAAGCCCTGAGCCTACAGCCTCTTTTGTGTCTACTCATGCTTTGTACAGTTGCTGGTTTCTAGTCTCCAAAAGCACCTGTGCCATAAGGTCTCCTGCTTAAAGCTTCCTAGCTTTCCAGACGAGATTCAGAAGCATCAGCTTCCCTGGTGATCAGGCCTCCAACCCGGTTCCCAGCTGCTTGCCCCTGCCCCACCTCAAGTTCCAGGCCAGGCTTGATTGTTTATGATTGGATTGCTCGTTATTCCCTGCCACCCCCAGGCACAGACTCATCCCCACACCTTCTCAAGAGGTCTTGCTCCAACTGAGGTGCCTTTCCATTCTTTAGCCAACCAGTTCTTTCTCCAGCCTGGGAGTCCAGTTGTAATGACCTTCCTTGTGCCCTCGTTTCTTCCTTAGCTCGTGCCAGACAAATCAGAGCAGAACCTGTGCATTTCCTAAGCTCTCTCAGCCTGTGGACATTGTTGATGGAGCTCACATGCCTTTGTACCGTAGGACTGGACACCTGCCCCCGGACAGCCTTCTGGACTCTTTCCCCTCAGTGCCGGAATCTTGCTTTGTGCTGAAGCTCCCCAGTTACAGTACTTGGGACATATCAAGTCCTAAAGATATTTGGAGGATAGATGAATGTGTGGGTAGGAGGATGAGTGGGGTTGGTGGGTGGGTGAGTAGATGGATGGGTGGGGAATGGGTAGACGGCTGGGCAGATGAGTGGTTAAACAGATGGGTGAGTAGGTGGACGGATTGGTGGAAGGGAGACGGATGGATAGGGTTTGTGGGTGGATGGGTGAATGGAGGGTGGGTGGGTAGATGGAAGATTGGGTGTGTGGTCGGGAGGATGGATGCTTGAGGAGTAGGTATATGGATAGGAAGGTGGGTGGATGAATGGATGGGAGAGGAAGTGGATGCATGGGTGCATGGCTGCCTAGCTGAGTATATCCATGAAGGGAGAGGTGGACCAATACATTGATGGGTGGAGCTATGACAAGTTTTTAATGAAAGTTTTATTGCTAACAGAGCTTAGCCATAAGTATCAGGAACTTTGCCTCACTGAAATCTTAAGTTTGCAGCATGGGGTCTGACCTGCAGTATGCGGTGTTGATGTAATTTATTACTTTCATTATTTCACTCAGTACACAATTATTAAACATAGATCCAGTGGACAGCAAAGTAAAATATAAAATTCACATCTCTAAATACACAAGGTAACATTCTCATGTCATTCTATGAGAGAAAGAATGATGGGAAGCTCCAGCTGATTTGGATTCACTGAGAGGGGTAGGAACAGGCCCCAAGAGCCACTGTGAATTGGAAGCTCCTGGGATTTGTCTGTGAGACGTTTCAGAAACTTTCCAGGTTGAGTGATACAGTTTGAGGACTCTCTACACCTCACCGGTTTAATTGATTCAAAGGCGTAGAAGCCTCAGGAGGCCAGTTGCTGGCAAGAACTATGCTCACTTCCAGCCTTCGGGTCCTGTAAGCAAGGAATGTGCATGAGTAAGAGAGTTCATGGGAGACTGGTGGGTGTGCTGAGGGAAGGAAGCCATGAAGAGGCCCGTCGGTCGTCAGTGAAATGCGTGGAACAAAGCTCAGGCAAGACCTAGCTAGGAGAAAAAGCAGAAGGCACTGTTGGGGTTCAGGAGGGGAAACGAGTACATTAGGAGTCAACCTCGCCCCTAGAGCTCCGAGGAAACAGTAGCTCAAATTAAAATGACATTTCCCCCTATGAGCGTTACTTCAATTGAATATTATGAGGACTTCTCTCTTGGCCTTACCAAGGAGTGACTGAGAGGTATTTTTTAATATGGTCCCCATGGACAAGCTGAGGGGTAAGGGCCAAGCATGCTGGCCAGGGATGTACAGGCAGAATGTGACCGGATGGGGACAAGGAGTACACATTCTTTTGGCCAGTGAAGTATCTTTCAGGTTGGTACAAATGAGCCCATCCTTTTCAGAATGATTTCACCCAGAAGGAGAATGCCTTGTAAAAGTGTTGTATTGAAATAAAATATACACAGAGAAAAAGGTAAACTCTGTGTACATGTTAGATATATTTTTGCAGCTTGAATATATGTGGGTGGTCAGCACCTAGATCAAGGAATTGAACGGAAATCCAGGAAGCCTCCAGGGCCCCTGCCGGGAGTCACCGGAAGGCGGCCACTGTCCTCATTTCGACAAGCCTGCTACTTTCTCTTGCTCTTGTGCATCACATAGAAAAAAATCAGGAAGATTTCCGGGTTTGGATTTTTTCACGCAGTTTGTGTTTCATTGTTCTCGCATGTGGTTGTAAGTTGCTCATTCTCGTTTTGGTTATTATGTGAAAAATGCTACAACTTACTCATTGTACATTGATGGGCATTTGGGTTGTTTCTAGCTTAGGGTCACTACCACAGAGTAACAAAGCACATTTGTATTAGCTGCTTTCCCATTGCTGGGAAAAAAAAAAAAATCCAAAACTTGCAACTTAAAGAAGAGAGGTTTAGGTTAGCTTTGGGTTTCAGTCCATTGTTGGCTGGATCCAAGTCAGAAGAAGTGTGATGGAAGGACACGGCAGAGGACTAGGTCTCCCATCACGGCAGCCAGAAGGCAGAGAGAGAGAGAGAGAGAGGGAGAGAGAGAGAGAGAGAGAGAGAGAGAGAGAGAGAGAGAGAGAGAGAGAAGAGGGGAGAAGAGAAGAAAAAGAAGAAAAGAGAAAATGAGTCACTTGGCCTAGTCACTCTCTCCTCCTCTTCCCCTCCCCCTCCCTCTTATTCCCTCTTCTTCTTCGTCTTCCTCTGCTTCTGCTCCTTCCAACACTAATTCCATGGTGGGGGCTTTGTCCTCAAGATTCTAGCTGAAGATAATTACCAGGCTTCATAGGCCCCATTTCATAATATGATTACTTTGGGATTAGAGCTTCAGCACAGAGAATTTGGGGAGGAGACAAACATTCACTTCACACATTAAGAGGGGACCTCATCTATCCTCTTGAGGCATCAATATTTTGATCACAGTTGGCAGTGGGAATTGGCCTAGTCCATCTATCAATCCATAAGGGATCTTGTAGGAATTCTTTAAGACAGAAATACAAAATGTAAAATAGCACACCAGATTGTTTTCATTGAAATTAAACTCATCCTTTTCCCTTAATTTGCTAGCACTTAGTTAGCCTTCATACCAAGCACGAAGCTCTTTCTCTTAAACTGCCCTGTGAGGAGGTCTTCGGCTTTTGTCAAATTATGAAATCAAGCAGGTATCGGTGCATGTCTTCATACTCAAGTGTGTGTACGTACTCAGGCTACCCCTGCAAATCGAGTCCCTACTACTACCAGTCTTCTCTCTTTCCCGCACTTCCTGCCCATCTGCAAGGGGTTAGGGAAGCTCATGGGCAGACCTGGCCAAGCAGACTGTTCCCTTTTGCCCTCACCCAGCACCTCTCCTCCACTCACTCAGCACATCTCTGTAGGGAGCCATCTACCAATAGCACCTGCCCAGTCTTATGCACAGGATACAAGAGCACATATCCTAGAAAAAGCCCGCCCTCCCTGAGAGCACAGGCTGTGTCACGAACAAAACAGAACGTGTCAAGAATGATCACAGATATCAAGCCACAGCACAACAGAACATTTTTCTGTGAAATATTAACCCTGTCCACTTAGAGATCCCCTGCTGAAGTCAGACTCGTGCTTGTTTCCAAGGCTGGGCGGGTGGCTGAGCTCCCTCCTCCCTCAGTTGCCTGTCGTGACACTCCCTCCAGGGTAGTGTCATGTAGCAAAAACAGAGACGTATTTTCAGTGACTCTCACATCATGTCCTTTTTAATCACGAAAATGAGGCAAGCTCTAGAGTGAAATGCTGTTTGAAGTGAAGCTGTGACTGTAGCACATCGTCTCCAGGTGGGACAAGTGACTGAGGGCAGCAGGATGGGATGCGAGTGGTCTGTGAGAACATCACCTGTGACTGGAGTTCTTGTGACTCTTCCTTCACTAATGAAAGACAGAGAGAAAACTCACCGAGCGCATCCCAGTGCGTGGTAACATCACAGTCTCCTAATCAAGTTCAAGCAGAAAATAGCTCAGTTTTATTTGTCAAGAGTTAGAGGATTTCAGAGAAGAAGAATTTAGATGAATTTGAGGGGAGGGTGATCTGGAGGCATATACTATCCTATCTGTTATAAACCCATGAGTGGAGAATCAGGATCTCTTGTGAGTTCCTTTTCAAAGCACTGCTACTTGTAATTAGAAGAAAAACAAATTCTGGATTGGCAAGTTTTTCTTTTTTTAATATGACATTGCTAATCAAGGCACTTATAAAATGGATCTCATCTCTCATTCCAGTCTTAAGTCTGTATCAGTATAACCTGACCATGTCACATCTTCTGGTTTTCATTTACACCAGTTCCAGCCACTGTCACTCAAAGACCATCCATTGCTCCACGATACTCAAAAGGACAGTCGTAACTCTGTACGGTTTCACTGGAGTGCCTCCAAGTCTGGCCTCCACTCCTGTGCGGCTCTTGCTGGCATTTACATGAGCTGTAGGCACAGCAGAAAGAGACTAATTGACGTCCTTGTTGGGAAAGCTCTGGGTTTCCAGGCCCCACAGCACCGTGGAAGCAGCCCCCGAGTCTGTGGCAACTCAGTCTGTAACTATGAGTCATCCGGAATCTCTCAGGTGCTTTGATCTTGCAGCTTTTGACTTGACCATAAACTCCCCATAGGGCCCTGATAAAAAACACCTGCCCCAAACTGCACCAGGACGTTGAGGTTGCAGAGCTGGAGGACACTGTACACCAAGGCACAGCAGCAGCTACATAGATTTTCGAACTTAAGAAAGTTCCTTAGTTACCTCAGTGTCTCAATTTTTTCCTACCTAGAGGAAAATGAAAATGCTGGTAGCATTCCTCTGAGCGCTAGGTAAGAAGTAAAAGCAGGGCCTGATATTATAGGCTTTAACGGGAAGGCTGAGGTGGGAGAGCTGCGTGTTCATAGCCCAATCTGAGCAACTTAATGACTTAGTGAGAACCTCCTCTTGAGTTCGCCACCCAGCATGATAAAACCCCAGAACAGAGTGGAACAAAAGGGAAGAGAAATGCCAATTTTCACTACTGTATCTGGCAAAATCGTGATTTCTAACAGTGTCTGTGGCTTGTAACTTCTTCAATCATCCTCACATAGAAGAAATGGCCTCCTTTCCCAGAAACTGTTAATTTACCAAGAGCACGATGCCCAAGATAAATACATGGCAATTGATTTATTATCATTGTTTGTAAAAAGGAAAATATACCATGGAATCTTGAGCAAAGATGGAGCTAGGAGCAGAACAAAAGGGAAGAGGTCAGAGGGTCCAATAACAGAGGTACTGTAACAGGCCCTGGTGCGCGAGGACCGACCCCTCACTCTTCTTCAGCCTTAAGTCGGTGGGAAAGCCACCTTGTGACAAACCCCAGAGCAGTAGGGACATTCTCACCTGCCAGGAGGCGGGGCCTCCAAAGCCAGGGAGCAGAGAGCACATCACAAGCCAGAACAGTCTGCCCCCACAGGCTGTCAGGAGTCTCGGTCTCACTGGGCTGGTTTTGATCAGCCAAAGGCAAGCACTTTGCCATTTTGCTAGCTCAGGGAAAAAGACAGATTTTCTCCAAAGTCAAAGAAGAAATAAAGACTTTCTATGGCTGATGGGGAAAGGTGGCCCCCCAAGTTAAGGAGGCTGTGCTCTGGAAGGGCTGCCTGGGCAAAACAGGAACCTGTGGGACTTTGACAGTGTCCTCCCTTCCCGCTTCAAGGCCAATTCAGAGCTGACCTGAGGCTGAGACCATACAAAAGCATGTAGCAAGGAGGTGGGAAACTGGGGTGACCACAAACATTAACCTCTCTAAGGTACCCTCAAATACTCAAGTACTTCATGAATTCATTGAGTGTCTTTGTTTATACAAGGCTGCCCACCGTAAGGAGTGTCAAGTACCTTACCTGACGTATTTACTATAAGCGAAGGCATCAAGGAGAGTAAAAAAGGACCCGGTAGCTCCAGAAAGTGATGCAGCCACGAAAGGGTAGAAGGGCTATAATGGGCATAAAATGTCCCTTAGCTGGGAAAACAAAATTGAAGACGGTTAGTTATACTGTTTTCACTATCAGAGAGGAAACAATGTACCTGCTAGCAGAATAAAGACGCTGCAAGTCCTCAGAAGATCAACACCAGAGCAACAGCAGTAGCTAGCGACCACTTTCAGGTGTTTCTGTAAGGATGCTGCCCGCGTCATCTCGTCTCAGTGAAGATAGACTCGGTTGACATTTGGAGCCGCTATCCTTTCTTCTCACTCCGGCCTCCTTTTCTTTTCTTGATCTTTGTCTTCTTTTACTCTGGAGGTACTAAAGATCGAGTTGTTTGCATTGAGCTATGTTCCTAGACTTTTACGTTTTTTATTTTTATTTTGAGATAAGGTCTCACTAAGCTGCCCAGGAGGGAGTTGAACTCTCTCTTTTCCTTGTGTGCCTTCCTAAGGTGCAGAGTGTGGAACTCAGAAATAGCGTGGTCCATACTCTTGTGAAAATGGAGTTCTAGCTGGGGCAAAAGTTCCTCCAGAGAGATGCCTTGTAACTTGGGAGGAGGAAGAGAGGCTGTGGCCACACTCTTGTGTCTTGGCTATTCCACTCTCTGGAGATTGAGGACACCTCTGGACAGTTGTTACCAAGGGTGGGTATGGCAGCCATTACATTGAGAACAGCAATGGGACTGACTTTTAGAAGGCCACGTGGGAGCTTGGATAAGTGTCTCCCGAAGGGCATGAACTGAAAGCTTGATTTTTTAGTGTAGGGTCTTAGGGGAAGTGATGGAACCTTGGGATGGTGGGACTCTGTAGGATGAAGTGAGGTGATTAGACCAGACCCTCCTCACCACACACACACACACACACACACACACACACACACACGCACACGCACACGCACACACACATCCCTGTAGGGTGTATCTTGGGCTGTTCTGAGATGAGGTGGGAGATGGTTTAGTAGGAGGCTGAATAAGTTTTAAAAGGTGAAAGATTGACACTATCTGAAGAGAAACCACAGTATTGGGCAAGTTTAGAAGAGATGGCAGAAATACTGGGGGAAAGGTCAGAGAACTCCTGTCCCCCAGCTTCATCTAGTGACTTAGTTGTCTAGATGAGCCAGTGCAAATGGATGCTCAGTGGCTAAAGGGTGCTCGCAGGAGGCTGGCATGTTTTCCGTCTGTTTTTCTCTGTGCTGTTTCCTCTGAGCTGTGTCCTGTTTGTGCTGATGCCCTCCCTCCACCCTCCACCTGGGATTCGTGGTCATTATATTTATGTTAACTGCTTCAGTGGGCTGTAGAGCTTGACCCTGCGTGGAAGAGCCATTAGGCCTGACACTCTCTCTGGGAAACTCACCACACTGCTGTCTCTCAGAGCTTCTGGGCCTCTGGCAGGTGGCGGATGGAGAGGACCCTGAGGGCTCCACAGCAGAGAGAAATGCCTGATTACCTGTTAAATTGGAACCTGTGCCAGGATGTCTGAAATGTGGGAAAGGAAAATGTCAGTGATGCACTGGAGCGGGGTGGGGAAGCACAGTCCTGGGAGGAGGGAGGCTGCCTCATGGGGTGGCCGTGGGAGAGTCCTTTGCCCCCACAGTCTGGAGTTCCTTTTCTGTAGAATGCACATATTGGGTCAGCTAAGATGCAAAGTGCCCTTTATTTCTAGGGACAGTGTTGGCAAGCAGTCACTCTGTTCTGGAAGCTTTGTGAATACTCTCTCCTCCTGACCTTGCAGGGAGCCCGTGTGCCCATGATCCAGCGTCTTGTCTCCTGGCTAAGTCCCTACCACCACGCCCAAGGGCAACCCCAGGGGTTTACCTGAACTTCGTTTTCTTGCGGTTCTGGATGCAGGGAAGCCCAAGGTTGGGTCTGATGAGCTTTGGGGTCTTGTTTCTGTGTCCTTTCATGGTGAAAAGACAACCACAAAAGGCCTACCTAAGTTCCCCACCACGAGACTGGTTTTACCCATAAAGATGGAACCCTCGTGGCCTAATTAACTACCCAAGGCTCTTCTTTTAACACTATTATATTGGCAATCATGTCTGCTGTGCACTGGAATCATAGCATTAAAATTTTTATGTCATTTTAAGCACCGCAATTGAGGCAACTTGCTCCAGGAGAAAGAGCAAGCTGATAACGTTCTCAGCCCCGCTCCCCACATAGCTTGCTTTTCCCTCTGCTCCAGAGCCCTCATAGCCCTCATCTTGAAGATGTTGCCTGAACAGAGCTATCTGCATAGGCACTCGCAGCACGTCTGTTGGTCATGTCTTCTCAGAGCTGGGATAGAAAATGATTCCTGAGTCTGATCTTTTGGGTTTACTCCTCTTTTAATCAAAATTCCCCATCCTGTGTCCCCACTACCTCTGTAGGCCCGTGTCACCTCCTGCTATCACTGAGCTGGACCCTCTGGTTAGTTTCTAGCTGGGGGATTTTGGACAGTCTCCATTTCAATGGAGGGAAGTTACAGACGTTGCTTTCCAGAATCTTCTTGCTCTCTCCGGGTAAAGTTCTCTACTTCCTTCTGCAGCATCCCATCTGCCTAGGCATTGCGCCTTTGTTTGGCTTCAAGGCTGGACGCCTAATGGTGATACTCATTCCGGCCCCCTCCTGGCTTCTCTGGCTGGAGTTTCCGTTTCTTTTTCGTCTCTCTCTAAGGGAATGCTTGCTCAGGACCCCTCCTGGCTTCTCTGGCTGGAGTTTCCGTTTCTTTTTCGTCTCTCTCTAAGGGAATGCTTGCTCAGGACCTCTCCTGGCTTCTCTGCTGGAAGCTTTTCTTCGTTTCTTTTTCTTCTCTTTGCCTAATGAAGACCTACATAGGTTCCGTCCTGACTTCTCAGCCAGGGTTTGTTTTGTTTTTATTTTATTTTATTTTTCATTCTGTAACAGAGACCTGCTTGGGTTTCCTCTTGGTTTCTCAGCCAAGGACTTTTCTCATTTGTTTGGTGCAATTAACGGTTGCTTGCAGTAAATAAGTAAGTAAGTAAATAAACAAATACATAAAATAAAATAAAAAATGAGTGGACATGTGACAACATCTGGTCAGTTTCAGCTCTACTGTTTGGAAGTTTTGTTTCAACAATGCCAACTGACCACGTTGGGACTATTACTCTACAAAGGAACATTTGCTAGAGATATTAAGAAAAAAAGCATGTATTGTTTCTTTGGCATGGGGTAAAGAGAAGAGAACATGGGGGCGGTTCAGTGTAACTGTTCTACCTACTGCTTGGAAGTAAAGTCAGCATCAGATGCCAACCTCATGAGCAGAACTCATCACTTAAATACTGCAAATTTGGAGCCATAAAGATCAGAGTGTCTGAAAAGATTAACCATAAAAAGAAGGCAAGTAATATGAATCACAATAATAAGACAGATGGCCTGCAGGCATCGTGGGAATCGACAAGATCCCAATCATCACAGACTCAAAGGTGCGAAAGGGTGTATCTTTGCTTTGAGAAGAGACCTCCAGGGAACCTACGTCGTTCAGGGCTGCATAGAAAAGCTTTCCTGAAGCCAAACTACTTGCAGGAATTCTGAGTTCTCATGTCCATAAATCTCCAGAAACAATTAACTGGATTTGAGTTAATCTATAACTTGCAATCCTTATTGAGGATTTCATCCTCTTTTTCAGAAAACTATGTGCATGTGAGTTGATGCCTTTTATTCTCCTTATTGGGGTTTATTTTGGAAGTGATACGCAGGTAAATTATTCCATTTTATTTGGTAAGCTCCATTACCTGAGAAGACGTATTATCTTTTTAAAGATACAAATAATATTTTAGTGGAATTTTTCTGTTACCTCATGAAACCATTGGAGGTGAGCCCCCAATGTGAATAATACTTGGGTAGAAAAGTTGGGAATCACTGAAGAGATATTGAACAGGTGTCAGCTTACGTGTCCTTTTATTTCTTGTATGTTAAAGATAAATATTTGGCTTGGGTGATTGACAAATTGAGTTCTCTCTCTATTTCTTCCTCTTCACCCACCAAAGCCAAGAACCCTTAGAAAGAAGATCATACCTTGCCCAGGCATACTTTTTGAGGTGAAAGTCAATTAATTTAAATGTCAGTGTCAACTTAATGTCAGGCTGTACGTTGGAATTTCTCTCCATTCAAAATGTCAACTGTGCTTTGTCTATGATGGATGGGAAATTGGAAGTGACTTATTGAGATAAACATACATCCAGAGTAAACTCCTAGAAAGTTCAATTTAAGAGTTAGAGAGAGAGCCACTTAGTTGAGTATATGAAATCAAATAGTACAAAAATCAATTTATAGAAGTCATAGTAATTGTGCCTATTTACTTTAAAAAACACATTGGCCATTGTTACAGGACACAAACAATCACAGAGATATCAAGGTCCATCCAGTACCAGGCTTAAGAGTGAGTCAGCAAAGGGGGCAGTCTTTCTGGATGAGGGGAAACTAGGCCCCAGAAGCAGCTAAGGAATCTTTCCAGAGTTGGTTTTCCACCAGGAGGAAAGACTGTGGTGGAAGCAAATTACACAGATAGCGAGGTGTTGCCATGGCTAGAAGAAGCTCCAGGGAAGTCATTCCTGTGCCCAAGTAGAGCCCAAGATAAATGCAGGTATTATGGTAAAAATCTAGGAATGCCCCGAAAGTCTTGTGTTTGGAGTTGGGTCCTGAGTGCGGTGGGTAGGTCGTTGGGGATGTGACCTGAAAAGGTTTGTTCTTGTACTCAGCTCCTCCCTTCTCTTACTGCTTCCTGGTTGCCGCGGGTTGAGCACCCGTTCTCTGCCGCACCTGGTCATGTGGTTGAGAAGCTTTTGAAACTGGTTGTAGAGGAGTTTGGAACATTTTGGACATTCCTGCCAGAGAATCCCTAGGTACTATAAACAGACATTGATAGGAAATTCTGCTCAGAGATCCGAAGACATGACTCTTGAAAGGCATAAGAGGAGTGAAGTCCAGATGCAGGAATTTTCACATGGGAGTGAGGATTGTAATAGAAATTAGACTGACGTTCACGAATGTTACATTCTGGTAAGGAATTACTGTACATTTGCCCGGATCCTAAGATGTTGTATGAGACTGAATTTAAAGAAGGCGAACTAATTAATCACACAAAGGAAATTTTCAGGTAGTTCTACATTCACGTTATGGCATGTGAACTGTTTGTTGTTTTTATTGAGTTCTGCAGTGGGAAGCAAGAGCAAAATGCTAAATTGAATGATTTGAAAAATTTGCAGCCTACCTAGAAAGGAAGTGCTTGCAAATTTGAAGCATTGAGGACCAGACCAGGGTTGCTGAAAGGACTAACAATAAAAAGAAGGTATGTAGTATAAACCCCAGTAATGAGACAGATGGCCTAAAGGCATCTCAGGAATCAGTTAGATCCCAGTCATCATAGACTCAAAGCTGTAAAGGTGTAAATCTTTGCTCTGAGAAGAGATCTTCAGGGAGCCTAGCTCCTTCAGGGCTGCACAGGAAAAGCTTTTCCTAGAATTCAGCCATGCTGATACCAGAGGCTGCTGCAGCCAAGGTCTAAGAGGGATAGGCTACTTTCCCACCAACAGAAGACCCTGGTATCATCCACATGGCGCGGGTTTTTCAGGAATGCAATTGGCTAGAGTTGTGGGTTTCCAAAGAAGGTCTGGGAGGCCAGGTTGTGTGCTTATGAGAGTGCAGTGGGCGAGCATGAAAGGGCAGTGTAGACCCTAGGAAGTTGGAGATTCTAGAAACATGGAATAACTGCTGAGAGTAGCCGCAGGAGATGATCAGAGCTTCTTCAAGAGAGAAGTTATGTGTGCTGCAAATATCAAGTCATCAGGAAGGGGTTATTCAAGCCTTTTCAAGCTTTAGTTGTCTTACCACAACTTCCCTGGGTGCTGAATGTGGAGCTCTCAGATTTAAACTGTACTGAGTTCATCTTTGGCTTTGGTCCCATTCCTTTCTACCCCCCCCCCCTTCTTTCTTCTAAATTGGGACTATTTTCTGTGTGCCATTGTTCGTTCGTTCGTCCTTCCTTTCTTTCTTTCTTTCTTTCTTTCTTTCTTTCTTTCTTTCTTTCTTTCTTTTTTCTTTCTTTTTGATGGGAGCTCACAGCTGAGAGTTTGCCTTGAGTGCTAGAGAAGACTTTAAACTGTTTTCTTTCAACAAGGCTGGAATTGTCAAGATTTTGCCAACTCCTAAGAGAGGAACTAAATGTATTTTGCATAATATGGACATGAGTGTTTTGGGGATCCAGGAAATAAATGTTATGTTTTGGATTTCAAATGCCCCCTAAAAATTTTATGTTCAGAGGTGGGGCCTGGTAGGAGTGGGAAGAATCAGTGGGACATTGCCTACAAGTGTGCATTCTTTTTTTTTTATGCTTTTTTTCTGTTTGTGTCTCATGATGTTACTTTATTTATTTATTTGTTTGTTTGTTTGTTTGTTTGTTTTTGAGAGAGGTCTCATCCTTTAGTTCAGCCTGTTGCTGAACTCCATGTACCCAAGGATGGGCTTGGATTCATGGCAATCCTCCTGTCTCAGTCTCCAGCGTGCATTGCCATGCATGGTTTATACGGTGCTGGGGAATCAAAGTCAGGGTTTGGCAAGCACTTTAACTGCTGAGCTATTCCTCCAGCCCCGAGTGCATATTCTTGTGTGTGTTTCTGCCTTGTGTCTGTTTACTGGTTTCCACTGGTTGGGTACTTTTCTTCCACCATAATATCATCATAGCTTTTCTTTCTTGCAGCCAGACAACCAAAATTGAAACCATGGGCAAAACCAGATTTTCTCCCTAAGTTGTGTGCATTAGATATTATGTCCCAGTGACAGGAATTTGATTAATGCGATGGGCCACAGGAGCTGAATGGAGTGAAGACTGATGACATGAAAAACCAGTATGCAATGGAAGTTTCTTTGAGGCATGCTGGTTACTTTGCCAACACTAATACCGTCAGTTGTGTTATAGGTTGGATCTGGAATGTTGCCCAAAGCCTCAGTCTGGAAGGTGATTCAATCATAGGAGTGAATCCACTGATTCCTGTGCATGGTGGTGGTGCATGGGTGGAAGGTAAAGATAGCTGGTTCTTGACCTGGAAGGGACAGATCACTGGGAATAACTTGAAATGACATACACTGGCTGTGCTGTGGCTGGAGAGCTTCTGAAAGTATGAATTAAGAGAAACTTCTCCATCAAGTTATAGGCATTAGGTACTGTGTTCCAGCAATAAAAAAATTAGCTAAGACAGAAATTAGTACCAGAGAAGTGGGGTGGTTGCTGTGACTTTACCTAACCCTACAGTTTAAAAGCCTTTGGAACTGACAGGTGGAAGGCATTTTGAAAGGTTTGGAGATACTGGCTGAAAAAGATTTAGAATGCTGCAAGATGACCTGGAGGGAGATTCCGATCCAAGCTCAGAAGATCAAGATGCATGCAGAAGTGTCAAGTGTGAAGGTCAAACTGAAGAGATTTCAGATGGGAAGGAGGAGTCTGTCAGCAATTGATCTAGATATCATTTTGTTATGCTCTGGAAAAGAAAAAAGCGTATTAGCATTTTGCCTTGGTCCTAAGACTTTGTCTGAAACTGAAACTAAATAGGGTGGACCACTTAATCTGGCAGAGAAAATTTGAAGGCAGCCCAATGTTTAGGCTGTCTCATGAATACTTCTTGCTGCTTTGTGTCCGGGCCTGCCGGACAGTTCAATGAGGACCTGCGGGGGGGTGGCGTGGGGGGGGGGGGGGATGAGGATGAGAAGGGACAAGAGACACGAAGGAGGGAGACAAGACAGGCTTTCTGATCAAGTCTCAAAGTTTATTATTTCTGACAGGCTTGTATAGGATCAAAAGAAACAGTGTACTTTTCCATGGCACATGTTTGCACGATCAATCAACCCGCCCCAAAACCTCAGGCATTTGTTATTGATAAAAGAAAGAAGTAAGTTACAGAAAAACAGGCTACAGAGAAACAGACTTTCTGTCCTAACAGTTCTTTCTGCCCCAACAGTTCTTTAGGGTAAGCATGCAGGAGGTCAAAGCATTGCTTCATTCAAAAAGCCTAGCATAGCTCCTTAGGCCAGGGGCCAGTAGCAGGCCTTAAAGATTTTGTGTGTGTGTTCAGAAATTCTTGCGCTTGGTGGCTTCCAAAAGCTTTGAGCCAGCTCTACAATGAAAAGACGCAGAAAAGAGCAAAAGCAAACAATGTAAAAAGTTTGTAGTTTTGTTAGACTGAAAGGGGCACAAACTTAGAACAAAAAAGCACATCCTTGTTAAAGAGGTTAGCATTAAAATGAAAAACAAAGTGAACCAGGGGGGTAAGGTGGGGAGAGAGGGAGGGGTGGGTAGGGGGAGGGACAAAAGGAGAGTGGGAAAGTCCTTGACACCTTGACACAAAATACTCTACTTCATTATAAACCTTAAAATTTGCATTTATTCATATCAATAAAATGAGGGGGGGAAAGGTTAGCATTAAGAAGCCAGGAGCTTGGAAGGAGAATAATAGGAAAGATGCCTTGAAGGTGTCTTAGGAATCAGCCAGGTCCTACACTTTATCTATTCGAAGGTACGTAGATAAAACACTTTGCTTTGAAAAGAGCCCCAGGGTGTTCTGCGAACTGCCTAGGAAAGTGAATCCCCAATAAACCATCTAAGAATTCAGAAGCCTCTGAGTCCATAGTCCAAGGAGGCCAGAATCGTGTTCATGCCAGTGGCAGATATTGGCATCATCGAAATGATGCTCTTTTCACAAGCATGCAGAGTGCATAAGTTTTGGCATAAAGAAGCTGCCCACCCAGATTTCAAAAGAAGGCCTCGGTGGCCATGAAATGTGCTCCTGCTCCTGGGAGGGCAGTGTATGAAGCTGTGAAAGTGAAACAAAAAATGCAAAGGAGACCCTGGAAATGTGTAGACTCCAGGAATATGCATCATCTGATAAGTAAGGCTATGGGTTGTGATAAGAGCCAATCCAAAAGAGAAGTCATAAATGTTGCAGCTAGAGTCAATGCCAAAGAAGTGGGACCACCAGAGGCCTTTAGATCTCACAACTCTCCACAGCTTGTGCCAGATTCTGGACACAGACCTACAGGATTTAACAGAGCTCTAGAAGTTAATGAAATGTCAGGATTTGATTTTTGCCCTGCTGGCTTTCATTCTTGCTTTGGTTTGATTGCTTTCTATCTTTCTAATCCTCTCTTTTGGAATGGGGATGTTTACCCTGTGCCATTGTATATTGGCATTGTTTGAATTTTCTTTGATTTTTTTCATAGGGGTTCACAGCTAAGAGTTTACTTTCAGTTTCAGAAAAGATTTTGGACTTGAACTTTTTAACAGTAGTAGAACTGTTAAGACTTTGCCAACTCTTCTAAATTGATTCAGTATATTTTGCATAAGGAAATTGATATGAGTCTTTTGGGGGCCAGGGGTGGAATGTTGTGGTTTGGATCTGCAGTGTCATCCCAAAGCCTCATATTTGAAGGATGATTTAATCACAGAATTTAATCCATTGATTCCCCATGCTGTTAGGAGGTGGGGCCTGATTAAAAGGGTTGGGTCACTGGGGCTGATGTGGAAGGGGAAGATCACTCAGAATCTAGTACACTGGCTCCACCTTTCTCCCTCCCTCTTTTAGCTTCCTATCTTGCCATTTCATGAACAGCTTCTTTCCATCTAAGGTTCTACTATGTCCTTCTACCTGCCTAAGAATGGACTGAGACCTTTTGGAACTGTGAGCTGCAGTCACCCTTATTCTCTTAAGTTACAGCTATCAGGAACTGTGTCCCACCAATGAAATAATAACTAAGACACTCAAAGAAGCAGTGTCTTGACACAGAAGAGAAAATGTTTTGACGAAGAGAAGAGAAGTTCAAAGGCGGAAGATATCTCTAATAGAAGCATTAGAGAGAGCTTAAATTTTCATAGTATCACTAGGAGAATGGAACAGACCTGAGAATATGAGTGATGGCACCATGGTCTGTCCGTGATGCTCTGGTCTCCAGATACTCAACGACGAGACGGTTCATCACAGAGTCTTTTCTTCTTCCTTTCTTCTTTCATTATTTCTCTTCCTCCCTCTCTGTCTCTTGCTCTCACCCCTGCTCTCTTTGATGTGTTTCTGTCTGTCTGTTCTATCCTCTTTCTTTCTGGTCTCTGTATCTGTTTATCTCTTTCTCTGTGTGTATTTCCCTTTTTCCTTGTGTCAGGATTTGTGAACAAGCAAACGTCTTTGCCTGTAGGCACCGATTCTCCTGTTAATGACTAGATAATGAGTGTCTTTATGTATTAGTAGAAATGAGGCTACTCCCATTTTGTCATGATCTCTTGGGTCATAATTTTAAGGCTTTTATAAAAATGTTGATCTTTTGATAAATGAGGAAAATAATTCCTTTGATATAGTAATGGAGCAGAATAATAGTTGAAGATCCAAGCCATCTATTATTTTGTAAGTCTTGGTCTAAACTTACATAGTCTTCTATATTCTTCCAAAGAGTGATATAGTGATTTTTTATTTCTTTCCTTTCTTCCCCCAACCCCTTCCTTCACCATCCCAGATTTTGTTATCATTTTCTCTGTTGTAACCATTCAACTCAGCTCAAGCTCCAAACTCTGCTTTCCAGGCAGTGAGCAGCAGTAGAAATACCTATTCACTTGGTTGATTGGTTGTTTTAAGCTTGTCTCTTGCCCATGTAGTTATTACTAACCAAAGAATAGGAAAAGGTTTATACATAAAATTTAGGATTCTCCGGCTCTGACAATTCCCTTTCTGGATATTTGCCTCCCTCACTTTCCAACTGCTCTGGTTTCCTTAAACTATTCTCTGCTGTCTTGGCAAGACTCATTGTTTCCATCTGAGTTACAGACTCACCTGGAGGAAATAAGGAGTCTAAGTCCACAAAAGTGTAAGAGTTACTTGGTATCATTCCCTTATTCCACATGTACAGTCCAATTTGTGTTCTTGGCCCGCTACAACAGTTACAATAGTTGTTTTATATATGTTTTGTTTACAGATATGTATAATTCTCTCTGTCTCTGTCTCTGTCTCTCTCTCTCTCTCTTACTCTCTCTCTCTCTCTCTCTCTCTCTCTCTCTCTCTCTCTCTCTGAGTGTCCAAGGGCGTGTTTGCTATAGTTATTATCTCTAGGAAGAGTAGACCAATATAAGTTAGTTCACCATTTCTGGAAGCAGAGTTGTAAAACTCAATTTTACTAGACAGCAGAATGTTATATCTAAGCCTGAGGAGGATAAACTATGGCTGCACACATTTTATTATTTTTTACTTATTGTTTATGGCTGCTTTCAAACTGAAATAGCAGAGTTGAGTATTTGCAACAGAAATGTGAAAAACCAAGTGGAATTGCCTGCGAAACCTAAAATATTTACTATCTAATATTTTATAGAAAAAGTTTCTCAGTTTTTTATTCTACAGGAATAAAGTCTATATCCTAAGCTACATCTTAGTCCATATTTTAGATAATTATTACTCTTTGTTACTAACATTTTGAAAGCAATTAAAGGAAAGCTAATATTTTTATGAAAAAGTTTGGTGTGTGGTTAGTTAAATGAAGAGCTTATGCCTGGATAAGTGGTGAGACAGCTGTAAATTAAAATTCTTAAACCTGTCTGCATGGGTGGTGAGCCTAGGATTTGAACATGACCTAGGCATCTTCTCCCAAGGTGCATGTACTTTCTACTATACCACAGAAATTCCTCACTCTTGGAGAAAAAAACCAACTAGCGTTGTAAGTTAGCCTTTTGTGGCACTTTGTGAAGAGAGCGGTTGGGATTCTCTTTTGAACTACTGAACACTTTTCTAAATGCTTTTCAGACCTGAGCTTCCTAAGGCCAGAGAGCACAGACTGTCCCTTCCTGTTATGGAACATCCCTCCTTAAGGATTTGAATATTGTGGGAAATGTATGGATTCTATGTACTCTTCAGAAGGGGGCCTGATTGGAAGAGAAGGGTCGCTGGGACATGACCCGGAAGGACATAGTAGCTCCACCCTTCCTCACCTTCTTGGCTTGCTGTTTGCCATATTAAAACAGGTTCTCTTGTTCTAGGCTTCCACCAGTCCCTTTCAACACTGCCAACTGACCATGAATGGACTTAGACTTTCTGAAATTGAGCTAAAATAAATCTTTCCTCCCTTAAGTTGTTAACATTTGGTATTGTGTCTCAGCAACTAAAAAATTAGCAAAGACACTCCTTCAACTTTTTTTCATCTACATTCCTCCCAGATCTCTAGCAAGACAGGAACTGGCTGTCAATTTTTGGGTGACATATTTCCACTGCAGCCAGGGAAGACCGACCCTATTATCTGGGTATATTTCACGTGACATTTGCCAAGTCATAACCCTGCTTGCCTTCACCCTCCTTAAATACTTTCTGCTTTTCAGTTCAATCGGGAAAATGTGACCCCTTTCAAAATAACAGTTTTGTCCAAATTTCCTTGTTCTTATAAAACAAAGAAGCGTATTTCATATCAGAAAGGATATGGGTGAAACTACCATTCTGTTTCTTGGCACTCTTACTATTTCCTGGCAGTGTGTTTCTGGATCAGAAACATTATTCATAATTTCTTCCTAATGGCACTCCTTGGTGGGGGGCAAGGAGAGCCAAAGACGACCAGAAAGGGAGTGGGTGAGAAAATTTGATCGTGACTTCTCTTATGACAACCAATGAAATCAGAGGATTTGGAAACGACCACGCAGTCCTGTCAGTAAATAGAACACTGAACTTGTGTGCTTTACATTTTTATGCAGAAGAAATATTAGCATTTGTTAACTCTGGGTAGGAGAAACATGATTACTATATTTTTCTCTCTCTGGTTACGTTCCAAATTTGCTATCTGTAGTGTAGACTCTGCTACAAAATTGCTCTTGTGTGTACAACTACTTACCCACCATTTCCACTCACATATCCAAGAAACATCTCAAGCTCAAGAAAGAAAATGAGAAGAAAGGAAGAAAAGAGGCAGAGAAGGAATCATTCATTCCCCTTCACGTTTTAAAACCTGTTCGACTCCTTTGCAATGCCTAATTCTCCAAATTCTGGGAGTGATGCTTTCTTATTAAGCATGTTGGCTTACACAATGACAATGGGATAATTTTTAACCCTTACCTGTGATACTCTTCCCGTGGCTTGGAAGAATATCTTTTGCTTATATGCCCAGTCACTATCTCTCCTCCTTCTAGCACTACTCATGTGTTATAAGGTGGACCGTGGGGACTCTACTCATTGACAGATTAATCCATTGCTGACTTCATATGCTATCAGAAGGTAAGGTCTGGCTATATGGGGAGGCACTTAGAGCATAACCTGGATGGGTACATCCTTGTCCCCAGTTGCTCCCTTCTCTCTCTGCTTGCTGGATGTCATACAGTGAATGTTGCTCTTCCACCATGAGACTTCTGGGAGACATTTTAGGTTTGAATCACAACATCTGACTTGTAACAATCAAAAAAATCCAAGGCTTGTTGACTCTGAGAGTAGAAATTCCAAGTTATATTATGCAGCCTATTTTTACGTGAATTAAGGAAAAGTTTGAAGATAGGGTTGCTTCTAATTTTTGCTTTTATATCAAGCTGTTGAATAAAAGAATCATTTTGATATTATGATATCATACAACTTAAAATTCAGGTCTACTTTTTCCAGGAGCTTAAGGATTTAAGTTTCAATAGATCGGACTTGTGAGTTTTCCCTATTGGGTTTAATTCTTTTTTAAAAAAGGATATTAGAAAGTTAGAAAAATCCTGGAGATTTAGTGTATAAAGGCATGATTTTACTTTAGTTCTTCAGCTTGAAAAAAGTGCCATTATTTCTCACCAGTTTTGACAACTCTAAGCATTTCTCAACCCACTTTTTGTGTCAGGCATCCAAGCTGCTTTGTGTGCTGGGGTACTTGGTAGGACCTCAGAGAATGAAGCAGAGGCTGAAACTTGAAGATTAAGGTTAGAAGCACACTTAGCATTAACACCGGGTGAGAGACGAGTAAGGCTGTGGGTGGAGTGGGCACAGAGACCTTCATATGGTGTCATCTTCCAGAAATCTAGAAACAGTTGGAGTATCTTACTGAATTTAAGAATACAGTGGCTGGAAAGTTCTTAGCAAGTGTTGTAGTCACCGTCCCATCAATGGGACACAATGCTTGACACCTACAGCTTAAAAGAGGGCAGATTTATATAGGTTTATAGTTTTGGGGGTCTTAATCCACGCATGGTTAGGCAGTGACGACATAAAAAAAACTGTGCAGCAGATAGTAAGCTGATCCCTGCATGGCAACAGGAAACCGAGAGAGAGAGAGAGGGAGGAAGTTGGAAGAAGAGCCCGTCCACCCAGGCCACGCCTCCAACAATCCACTCCTCCAACCAGGTCACTCTTGACAGCACACACGAGCACCAGTGGGTAGATCCACCAATGAGCATGTAGATCTCATGATCCAATCATCTTACAATTACATACACATGAGACTTTTGGAGGACTTTTTAGATGTGAATTATAACAGCAAGTGAATGTTATAAATAGTACATATTCATTAGAGCAGATAAAAGAAATGCTACTGTCTGTGCTGTTTTAGTGAAGGTCTGAATGTGTATTAGTTAGAATTCATGTGGGTTTCTGAGTGCTGTCCCTCAAGCAGGCCCTTCTCGTAGGGGACCCCAGTCTAATTTCTTGTGATCCCAGAAAATTACCTTTGTGGTTTGAATGAGCTGGCTTTATTTCAAATTCATGTCCTGTAGCTCGAAAATGATTTTCTTCCGTGAATTTTGACATGTCTCTGTTCTTATCTATCCCCAACAACTTGTGTATGGCTGTGCTTTGTTTAAGAGTCTTAATAACTAGATCTGATCTGCTCAAGTGTCCAAGCCAGTGTGCCAGTGCTTCCTTCCTACTCCCGAGACTGCTTTTCCTTTGGCAAAGACGTATCATCTCCATAGCAGCTGATTGTCATTTTCCTGTGTTGCTGGCATCTTTGAAGTGTTTGACAGCCTACTTGGATTTTTGTCGGATTTCCAAGGAAGGAAATGGGTCTGACAAATGCATTGACAGGCATCATCTCTGGGGAACTTTGCTTTGGGCAGTCAACACAAGAGAACTGATTTAAAAGTAGAGATTATTGATGCTGCTGCAGGAACTTCCGGAAGGCTGATGGAGTCTGGGTATTGTGGTTTGGATCCAGAATGTCTCCCAAAATTGGTCTCATGTATTTGGATGTTATGGCTCATTGATAGAACAATGTGCTATTAAGAGACACTGCCTCTCTGGAGGAGTGGATTTAGTTATAAATAGTACATACTCATTAGAGTGTGTGGTGGAAGACAGTTGTATAACTTGAATTACAGGTATATTGACTGGATCACTGGTGTGTGGTAGGAAATTAAACCTGGAAGAGGTAGGACACTGAGAATGAGCCCAGAAGGGGCGGATCACTGGGGCAGCACCTGGGAAGACATATGCTGCTTCCTTCCTTCCTTCCTTTAGGGGTGGCCTTGACTTGACTTGGCCTCTTGTTTGCCATGCCATGAGGAGCTGCCTCTACCTCTGCCTCTTCATGTGCTTCCACTGTTGTCAGTTGCCCGTGCATGGACTGTGACCTTCTGAAGCTGTGAGTTAAATAAATTTTAACTAACTTCAATTCTGGAGGTGGGGTATTGATTCACAGTGACAAAAAGTCACTAAGACAGAACTTGGTACCAGAGAAGGTTGTCATTGCTGTGACCTTACCTGATCATGTGGTTTGGAAACCTTTGGAAATGATTTGCAGGGAGAGTTTGGAAAGGTTTGTAGATGCTGGCTGGAGAAGACGTGAAGTCCTCTGAGACAAGCATGATAGGAGATTCTGCTCACAGCTCAAAAGAACCAGAATGTTTACTGAATTGTGGATTGGAAAGTCCAAGCTCAAGAAGTTTGCGATTGGAAGGAGAAATGTTTTGGCAGGTGGCCTAAAAACCATGAGTGCTACATTGTGGCAGAAAGTTTGTCTGCATTTTCCCCTTGTCCAGAGACTTTGCCTGAAACTGAGATTAAGGGCAGAGGACTACTTGATCTGGTAGAGGAAATCTCAAGGCAGCCTGATATTCAAGCTCTTACATGGCTGCTGTTTGCAGCTTTTAGCCAACTGTATGGAAAAAGGCAGGAGGACAATATGGCAGAGCAAACTGATAGAAGAAGTTTGTGGTGCCAGACTGAAATGGCCTGCAGTGGTGGGGCCAAAGATCACAGAGGCGTTAGAGACTAGCGTTAGAAGAAGTCAAGTACTGCAAGCAGGACTAAAGAAAAAGAGGCCACGATGGTGTCTCCGGAGTGAGCAAGATCTTTTCTAATTAAAGGGTGCAAAGGCAAAGCATCTTGTTCTGAGGAAAGTTTCCTAAGGATCCCTGAGGGCCAAAGAGCAAGGGTTTGCCAGAGTTTAGGTCCCCGGAGTTCAGCAATCAGGGCACTCAGAAGCTGCTGCAGCCGTGGCGCAAGGTCCACATGGTCCTGGTTTTACAGGCTTGCCGAGTGCAGGAGTTATGGGGTCAACCCATATTTCAGGGGAAGGCCTTGAAGGCCAGACAGTTAGCTCTTGGGAGGGCAGTGTGTGGAATTGTGAAGGAGAAGCCTAAGGTGCCATGGAACCCCCAACATTTAAAGACGGCAGAAGCGTGGATCGTAGGTTGAGAAAGGCTGCAGACTGTGAGTGGATTCAGCTCGCAGGGGAGAAGATGGAGGTTGCAGCCAGCAGCAATGCTGTAGGGGTGGGGCCCCAAGTCCTTCAGAGTGCATATCTCACTGCCTCCATTGCTGACCCTAGGGCTTAGACATGGAGCTACAGGAGTGAACCCTGCCCTGCTGGGTTTGGAACTTGTTTTGGTCTGATTACTTTCTAACCTCCTCTAACCCCAACTCCCTTTGGAATGGGATATTTACCCTGTGCCATTGTATGTTGGAGGTGTTTAACTTTCATTTGATTGTCACAGGAGCTCACAGCTGAGAGACTGGAGATGACTATGAGTCTTTTGGGAGCCAGAGGTAGAATATTGTAGTTTGGATCCGGAATGTCCCCCAACCGTTTTATGTGTTTGGATGTTACGAATTATCTATCAGGAGTTTGGGGGCCCAGTCTGGAGGAGTGAATCATGGGTGTGTGGTGGAAGACAGGCATGTGGACTGAATTACAGGTGTGCAGATTGGTTTACAAGCATGTGGCTGGGCTTAAACCTGGAGGGCTGGAACACTGAGACTGGACCCAGAAGGGGCAGATCATTGGGTCAGGGCCTGGAAGGACATATGCTGCTTCCTTCCTGCCTTTGGAATGTGGACTTGGCTTGACTTGACTTGGCGTCCTGTTTGCAATGCCATGAAGAGCTGCCTCTACCTCTGCCTCTGTCATGTACTTCTGCTGCTGCCAGCCACCATGGATTGACTTCAATCCTCTGAAAATGTGAGATAAAATGAAGCTTTTTCTCCCCTAAAGTTGTGGTTGCTAGGTATTGAGTCACAGTGATGAACAAGTAACTAAGACACTGGGTATTGGCAATTCTTATTTTGATACTTGGACTCAGATCAGCTGGTTATTTTTTTTAACCCAAAGTCATGGGTTGGAGTAACATCTTCTATAAACCAGGAACAAATATATGTCATCTTATTACTTAAAATAATTATCTTTCCATGTTGGTATAATTATAGTATATAAATTTATTTTATGATTCAGGAAGCTAAAGGTTTGAAGAATCCGTTCAGCCCCCTACTCGTAGCTTCTGATTAAGGCATCAGTAGTTGAAGGGATGGATCACCTCTATAGTTTTGGAAAGAGTGCCGCAAGTTAAAAACTTAAAGTTATTATTTTCATGCTTATGTCTGATGTGTCTTGCTTTGGATTTCTCTTTTATCTCAGTTGCAGTAAAAAGCTATGCTAAATTAACGAGGTAATAGCAGGGCTTAAGGAAAGAAATGTTCACTTCTCTCTCGTGGAACAGTTGAGGAAAGCACTTTGTTCAGTGGTACCTTTGCCCCACAGAGTCACCTGGGGATCCAGATTCTGTCTACCTGTGACTGCTTCAGTTGTTCCAAGTACACAGGCAACTGCCCAGACAAATCTGGGTCCCTGGCAGGTTTCATCCAGTGGGGAGCAAGACGAGAGCTGGTGAAGGGTGCTGTTATAAGATGCCAGAGTGGAAATGACATATCCCATCTTGCCTGAAGGCAAACTAGCTAGCCCTGTGCTTAAGCACATCTTTATTACTGCCAAAGAGGAACACGTAAAAATCTCCACAGGAATATCATCACCCTAAATATCCTAAATTTTGTGTACCCAGCAATCTCTGAGCTCTCTGTTCCCCTTTTTCAGGGTGGGATAGCTACATTATTCATTTTCTTAAGTTCTGTGAAGGCAGGAACTATGGCCTTCCCTCTGCAGGAGCCAGGCTGACATTTTGTGTATAAAAGACATTTAGTAATTATTTGTTAATGCTCGCTAAGCCTAAAAGGAGGAAATGCTGCACTACCTTTTCACTGGAAAACTCAGCATGACTTTCTGTTCCTGTGGGTGTATGGGGACAGGTATGGAGGCACAGATCTTTCTATCAGCCATTCTGCATGCTGAATTTAAAAGGAGACCCCCCAGGGCCAGCAGGCTTGATGCTATTCAGCTAGATGAGGAGGAAATGTAATGATTGGAAATATTTTTTTTTAAACATAAAGAGATTTTAAAAAGACAAAGGTCACAGACATACAAATGTCCATTAGCTATCAGTGACTGAGAATCTGCCCAAGTGACATCGGGGCTGCACTGGTTTCATGCCCATTGATCTCTTTAGAAATCTCATACCGACTTAACAGTCAATGATTTCTCTGATCCCACAGGTTAGAACTCTCATGATCTGTGTCAGATTAACAAGAACTGGATGAGTATTGGCCATGCTTTCCTCAGAGATCATATGTTCAACCTTAAGCTCAGCAGTTGTTTTCTATTACAGAAAACTCTTTTGAATTACGTTCCCAGGAGATGATGACTCGACATTGCAGCTCACATTTATGGCACAAGTCTTTCGATGGTTAGGAGAACTAGTTGTTTTCCCAGTGTTTCCCTGTGTGTTAAAGTTCAGAGCCTGAATCAAAACAGATCCTCAAAAAATATTCAGTGAATTTAGTAATTACGCTGAGGATATGTCAGGAATGGATGATGGTACAGTGGAGGTGTAACTTGTTGAATTCTCTTGCTTTATGGACAGGGCAAATGAGGCCTCAAGAGGTCAAGGGGCTTTTCCAAAGTCCTGCATGCAGTGCACAGACTTGGGCCTAGGACCGGCTTCTCTGGGTTCTCCACTTCACCCACCACTGCTCCTATGGTGAGATCTGCCAGTAGATACTTTTTTATTGCAAAGGCATTGGAGAGAATGGTCAACACCTAAAATTTAGGGGACGAAAGGTTTATTTTAGCTCAGATTTTCTGGAAGTCTCAGTCTCTTCATTCACGGCCAGCAGTGGTGGAAGTGCACATGGAGGCCTAATCAGAGAAAAACAGTTCATACCATGGCAAACAGGAAGCCAGGTGAGGAGGGAGGGTGGAGCTGGAGTTCATCCTTCCAGGTCAAGTCCCAGTGATCCTTCCCTTGTTGGTCTCCACCTCTTGGCAGACATGTAATCTGTGGATAATTTAAAACGTCCATATAGATGAGGCTTTTGGGTGACATTTCAGATTTAAACCATAACCAGGTTTTACTCTATGAAAACAGTATCTGTACAGAATATGTACATTGTGCCAAAAATTTCATTGAGTGTTAAAATTAAAAAAATTATTACATACAAGACATATTGTCATTAATTGTCTTTGAAATACCGTCCCCCTCTTTGGACACACTTATTCCACCATCCTTGCCACTTTCTGAAGCACTTCTGGAAGTTCTTTTTCAAGAGTGTCTAGTCGCATGATTACGGCAGCAGCAGCGTTAGCATTCCGAGTCAGCTCATACCAGTCACGTGTTGGGGTTCAGTGATTAGAGCACTTACCTAGGAAGTAAATGGGAGTCCCCAGGTTTGATCCCCCAGCACCACATAAGAGCTGGGTATGGTGTACATACTTGTAGTCCTAGTAAGTGGGAGACTGGGGCACAGGGATTGTCCTGAGTTCTAGACTAGCCTGGGCTGCAAACAAGTGCAGGTCTAGCTTGAAATACAGAGTGAGACCAGCCTCAAAAAAAAGTTTCAGTTATGGTCGTATTGACTTTGGGAAAGAGCCAGAAGTTGCACAGTGCCAGATCTGAGGGTCAGTGAGGACACACTATACTGTATCCATGATATGAAACCTATCTTTCAATCAGATGTCACTCAACAACAGCATTTATTGTGTTTTTGATCACAACTTATGAAGATATTCAGGAAAGACGACTTCCAGAACTGCTGCAGAAAGTGTTACCAGTGATGGGATAAGTGTGTTTAAAGTGAGGGGGTGGATATTGAGGGGTATTGATGGTAGTGCATCTTCTACTGTAATGGGTTGCCTGTATACCTGTATGCATTGATTACCCCTTGTGCTTTCAGCCATAACAGTCTTTCTTGTCACCTGTTGACTTCCAGGGGTCAGCTTTCCCCACCCTGGAGCACTTGATTGGATTCCCTGCCACTTTCACCCTCTTTTCTCCAGGTCTCTGTTTTTTTATGTTTTCCCTGGCAGGTCCTTAGATTTATACACCTGTCCGAATTCTCCACCCCTGACTGTTTTTTGTTTGTTTGGTTGGTTAGTTGGTTGAGTGAGGGACTTGTTGAATGAATTGATTGGTGAATGACAAATGACTGTTTGATTAAATGATTTACATGGTTACAGGTTTTAGTATCAGCTTTTGCAACCTGAGTTGAAACAACTTGAGGACAGCGGCCACTTAGCACCGGGTTCAGGTTCTAGCAGTACTCTGACGACTACAGAAAACATGGCTGGATGATGCGATCTTGGCTTCTTTAAGTGCCTGTACTTGCCAGGTCCTGTAGGGCTTTGTTTCCACTTCACCTTCCCAGTTCATGTCAAGAAGACCAAGGTGAGCCCATGCCCGGGGAGGTCTGCTGTGTCTGGCACCCCAATATCTTGTGTGGCCTGTCTTCACCTCTCGGCAAGAGTGAATGGAGGAAAATGAACAAAGCAGGCACCATTCGTTCCCTTGTCTGAGACAAGACACCTCACTCCATGATCTTGGGTGAGAGACTTGGGTAGGGGCGAGGACAGAGTCCTGGCTGTTTCTGAATCCCGCACTCAGGACCCCCATTCCTGCCGTGCAGGGCCACGGTCCTCCACCTTCTCTGATCAGGTCCTTTGAGGGTGAGGCAGAAGCGGGTTAAAGGGACAAAATCACATGCCCGTGCCCTGTCTCCCCGCGCAGATGTGACTTGTTGGTAAGAGATGGAGGCCGGCAGCCCCAGGTTCATAGTCAGGCCTGAGATGAGACTTTCAGTAAGTGAATTAGTGTCACCTCGTCTTTGCTTCTGATTGCAAAAAAGTGACTGTCACATCTCCCTTCAGGGCTGTCAGGGAAATGATAGTATAATCACAGAATTCCTGGAAAAATAGCTGGCTCATAGTAAAGAATAGACTATAGTTGTTAAAATTGTTACTACCCTGTCTTTCTGCACTTTTCCCAGAATCCTTCAGTGAACCTGAATAAGCCTGTTCAATGGTGATACTTAGCACCGCACAGAATTATGTGCACATCACAACGCAACCAAACCTTGTGCTGCTGCTTGTTCCTATAGGAAGTTATCTTAGAGTTGCTTTACTGTAGGAAGCCTGAACTTGCCTTTTCCCTCCCTCCCTCCTCCCTTCCTTCCTTAATGCCTCCCTTCTTTCCTTCATGACTCATTTTCACCTACTCATTTCTCTAAAAATCTAGGCAACTTGTAGCATAACAAGGATGTGGTGACTTGGGTGTAAGTAGGCAGACATAATAGTGTTTTTAGAAGAAAAATACTTGACTAAGAATAATAGAGGTCAATTGCCTTATCAAAAATTTCCACATTAATCATTTTATCGATGTCAAAAAGAGAGAGAGGAGTCAGGCAGTCTCTAAGGAAAGACAGAAAGTCATTAAAAACATTTATTGCCATTTTAATATGAGCAGAATCCCGTTTCTAGATTGCAGCCGAGCTCTAAATTTAGCAGCATCTCTTGGTAGCCAAGGAAAAAGTGTGCATGGAGCACGATGAGCTCATTCTTCATACATGATAAAAGGACTTAGGCAAATGACCTGGCAAGAGCTGACTCTGCTTCTCACTCTTAGCAGTCTGCTCCCTGTGCCTCCTGCTGGCTGCAGCCATGCCGCTCATACACAACCGCTAATTTGAAGCTGATAGTGGCAGCAGGTTCTACATCACTGGGGTACCATGCAAACCCCGTGTTCAGTGTTGTTGAGCATCAAGCAAAAGCTAATGACACAGTCACCAGTTCCCTCTAAAAAGTTTACTATTGCTGCTGGAATACCTCAGTTCTCCTTGCCTTGTCCCCTCGGCCTCTCTTGCCCCTGGTCTGTTCCTCGGGCTCTGCAGGGACATCACTCTGTGGCCCGTGAGGGCTGCCCGCTCCTTGGCTACCCTGGTGCTCATAGCCTCACTGGTTACATTCAGACCCTCCTGGGTAACCCATCCCTGCTGTTACAGGATAGAGTAGGCTGCGTGTTGGGGCTACTTTGAGAACAGAGGCAGCCCCCAGGAACGCTGCGTGTGGGCACAGGGGCAGCTCCTCCCGCTGCGCTCTGCTCTGCGACTTTCTTTTCATGACCACCTGCACTGACTGACCTCCGACCATCATGACGTAGGCAGAGCTACTTTTGACATGGGCAAAGGGCCTGCGATTTACAAAGCACGCCTCCACTTCTCATTCATGCCAACACAGCATGATAATGTGTGCTTTCTAATCTTGTCTTTTGCCACTCTCCATAGTAAATATCTTTTATTATTAAATATCACTTTTGATGTTGCCTAACATACAGCTAGAAAATTCTCTGTTTCGGGACAGTTAGTTTTTTATTGCTGGGCAATTAGGGTGTTCCAGTGTTTACAGAAAATACATGGAAGAAATCTGCGACTGGCAACAGGGAAAGCTGGGAGTTCAGTGGAGACCAGGGAGGAAAGGGCGTGAGTCGGTGTTGGCTCTCACACTCCAGTGACGTCGCCTCCTGGCTGGTGAGGCAGCCTGTGCTTCGTCAGCAAGGCTTGCGTGTGTCTCCTTGCACCAACTGGGCCACAGTGCTGGTGACTCTAACAGGTAGCACTTTCCTTCTGCCCTCACCCCAGAAATCGCTAGGAAACTGTCTGATTGGCTTGAAGTGGAGAAAATAAAAGTAAAATCACTTCAGATATTTAATAGTAAAAAGAAGGATTGACACCAAACCTTGGCTCTATATCTCTGCTACTTTTGCAAAATTATGTGCCTATGAAGAGAACTTCCAAGTCAAAGTAGACAAAGTATCTCAAGAATCTTGAAGAATGTTTTTTGTTGGTCTTATTTTCAACTGTGTCTCATCGCAGATACATATTTAACAACGTTCGGAAGTTTTTCTTACTGAATAGTGTGAATGGATTCATTCAGAAAGAGGTGGTGCAGTCTGTGGAGGAACACGTATCACACACCACACACAACACACACGCACACACACAGAGTTACATATGATTTGTCTTCTCCAGGGAATGAAGAGAGTCAATTTCTCTTCAAGTGTGAACACAGGCCCTCTGGAACTGTCAGCCAAATAAGCCATTCCCTCCTTTCACACGTGGTTGTTATGTAGCTTATCCTAGCAGTGGACAGCAAGTTAGAAACTTGCTACTGCACCCATAGGTGCGTGCTGGTGGAGCACGGAGGCCTGCACCCGCAGGGCGTGCTCTGCAGGACAGTATCTCTGCCGACTGTGACTGCACACAATGACTCTCCCAGTGTCCCCTGACTCTGGGCACATTCTTGATGCCTCCGCCTGTCCCAGGTAGGTAGATCTATCGCCCAGACTTTCCCATGAGTGTGCTTTTCACAATGTGCCCTCTGACCCACTCACCCAGTTTTAACTGGTGTGCAGTTTGACCGTTGAAACATTTCTTAGGATTTTGCTACTGCATAAGGAGGTTTTCAACTTCACTTATTTGTCCAGCTCTGACATGTAGGCAGCTCCTGAATTTTCAAAGTAACATCGTGTCACGGTGATTTTTGTAATTCTGAGGCCTGAGAAATAGCCTCGGCCTTTTTATTCACTTTCTGGAATTTTTTTTAAGTCATAAATGGAGCTGGGGGAGGGGCAAGGAGTGGAGAGATGTGGAGACATAATACAGGTAATAAAGACATCACTGCCATAGCCTGGTGTTTCACAGGGGGGAAAAACACAGCACACTAGAGACAGAGTGGAGAATTTAGTGAATATGTTTGGAATCCATAACAACCTAATTTGCTCCCTTAAGACGGTTCTTTAAGAAGGAAAGTCGGTTTGGCCAGATAAAGCCAATTTTGAGGAGTTAGAATTCTTAGCTCCAGTGAAACTGCTTGGGAAGATACTTCTGGTGTAAACCAGTAACACTTGTTTTCTGATCACTCTTCCTAGGTGGGGACAAGCTTAGGGGCAGCCCACCACACCCGTGTCACTGCCAAAGGAGTGAGGCCCTCTGCACAGGGAGGGAGGTGCTACTACGATTGAGGCCATGTTGGTCTCTATAGGGAAGCTGAAGGAGAAATCACACAGAGGAACTCAGAACTCTTCATGAAAGTTTAATTTGATTTTATAAAAGGGAGCAGCATGTATCCAGGCTTGCTGTGCTTAATATTAAAGAAACGATGAGCCCATGAGGTAGGATGGAGCTGTGATCCCACAGATAGGCCTCAGAGAGAGAGAGAGAGAGAGAGAGAGAGAGAGAGAGAGAGAGAGAGAGAGAGAGGACAGCTGAATTGCAAGGCTAGGGAACAGTGGTCAAGATCCACATTGAGGCCTCAGACTTGGCTTTTCCTCACACACAACTTAATGAACAATCAGCAGAAGCAAGTTGGTAGGTTGGGCAGATGTTCATTACCTTAATGAACTTTAAACTTTGCCACTGGTCCTCACAGTGTGGTTCTTAATTGTGATTTCAACTTGACTAGATTAAGAGACGCCTATGCTGGTACAGCATACTTACGGCTACATTCAGGCGGCTCAGGGAGCGTGACCTTGGGGACCGTGTCTGGACCCTGGCCCTTGCCTCTGTGGCATGACTTCCAACCTGCTCCGCTTTAAGGTCACCCTGAGGCGAGTAGCTTTGCCCCCTCCGCCTTCCACTCCACCTCAGTGCCAGCAGGCCCTGGACTGGAACCCCTGGAGCCGTGACCCTTTCCTCCTGCCTCAAGTAGGAATTACGCAGCTCATCCCAGCAATGGAGAGTGAGTGCTTGCTGTATATCCCAAAATCAGGGTTTAGAGTAAGTTGTATAATTATTCTATACTTCATATTGCTTTGCATTTATGATGTGAAAAATACTACTAATAAAAAATAAATAGTAAGTCCAGGTCATAGTGTTTTCATAAACCTGTTTTGGCATTTTTCCATCCTTTAAATATAATAGGCCATGGCTGGAGCTGCTAAGAGGCCCTATTTGAACAAAAACAGTAATTGACGATGATGATGTTCAAGCATCGAGCCCTATGGCCAGGCAGTAGCTGATTCCCTAGTAGGCTCTTTAATACATCTTCCCAAGATACTGAACTCCAAGCAGCAGGTAGGTGGGGCCAGGCCACTTTCAAGCACGTCTGATCATCATACTCCATGTTTGTGAGTCAGCCATGTAAATTCCCAAAACAGTTTATGCCACGTTCCCTAATGATCAAAAGTTAAGTATCCACTAGGGAATACTATGAAACGCTGTTATGCTTTGAATCTGGAGTGTCCCCCACCCACTAAGTCTCATGTATTTGGATGTAGTGAGGTACCTCTGGAGCTGTGTGCGATTATGAGCTGCAGCCTGGTCAGTAGAGGTAGATTACAGGCATGTGCTGAATTAGGGTCATGTACTACATTATGGGTGTGTGGCACATTACTCGGTATATGACCTGGAAGGTGAAGATCACCAGGGCTTAATTTGGAAAGAGTGGAACACTGGTCTGACCTGGAAGGATGTGTGCTGGCTCTGTCTTTCTTGTTTCTCTTGGCATTTCCTGTCCACCATGCCATGAACCGCTTTCCTCTGGCTACGGCTCTGCCATGTGCTTCCACCATTGCCAGCCACCCATGTGTGGACTGTGACCTTCTGAAACTGTAAGCTGAAATAACCTGTTCTCCCTTAAATTGTGAATGATGAGTATTCTGTCGCAGCAATGAAAACGTAACTAAGACAAATGCTATGGTTGAAAAAGCATCGCTATAACTATAGATAAGTTGAATATTTTGAAATTTATTTGTCACCGATTATGAACCAGGTCTTTGCTACAGACTTATAATTTCATCTCCATTTTCTCTTTATTGTTATTCTTATGGCAACAATAATCAAATGATGCTCAGAGAGTGTAGGTAACTTACTCCGAAGACACGACTAAAAAGTAAAGCAACGAAAATCAAGCTCAGGCTACCAGTCTCCATAGCTCATATGCTCCACCCCACAGCGCAACGCTCAGCTCTCTCTGCACCTGATGTGACACTGGACGTACGGGAAGGGACTGGGAAAGAGATGACCATTGGCTCTTGAGAAGCTCAGGGTCCTAGAAGGCACAAACACAAGTAAACAGGCCCTGGCCATGAAGTCGGTGCTGAGAGAGAGATAGGGACCAGAACCTTAATCAGAATACATACACAGAGTGTTCACCATGTCTTTAAGAGCAAGAGTGGTCTGGAAGGGGGAATCCTGGCTAAGCGTAAGGCCCAGGCAGGCAGTGGCCCAGTCTGGGTGCTAGTGATCCTACCCTGCCTTATCACAGCTTGTTTTTTTCAGAGCCTTCCCCTAGCAAATTCTGTGCTCATATTCCAGCCTGGCCAGGTTTTTGGGCACCTCACAGGATGAAGGGGGCAGGCGTGGTAAAGAGCCCTCTCCATGCCTAGAGGTCTAGATGACGTGGCTACCTCAAGGGTTCCCCTGATTCCATTTTCATTTGCTGTATGACAAATACAAATCTGTCAAAGAGCCAGAAAATGCTGACCTTGTCCTGTTCAGCAGGTTATGGTCTGAGTGCAGGAGGGCAGGTAGGGTGGGCGCAGGCTCCAGGGAGGCTTCCTCTCGACTCAGTTGAAGTGAGAAATGCTAAGCCGGCCATATTTGACTGCCGGCCTGGGAGTGCAGCTGGAAGCAGCTCCTGGGCGCCTGTCTGTGGCTTCTGCATGCGCCGTAACACCGCCCCAGGCCCTGCTAAGGGGTGACTCCAGCGTGCCAGGCCAGGCCAGGGGAAGAGCACGGGTTCTCAGGCAGCCCTTCGCCTGTCAGGTCTTTGGCTTTCTCCTTATGTTTAAAGACGTTGGAACTTCTTCACGTGAGGTCCATGCCTTGCTTTGGGGTTTAGAAAATCTTCAGAAATACGTCAGCTGTGGGAGGCCAGAAAGAAAAAAAAAAAAAAAAAAAAAAAACAGTTTCTATTGCATCCCGAAGCCATTGTAAAAGCCTTATTCTCCTTGTGGCCAGCTTTCTTTTAAGAGTGGAAATCTCAACAACTGGTCGAGACAGCTGATTAGAGATGATCCCCTTGTGCACACTCTTGGATTAAAAGCTTTCTGACTTCTCTGGGACAGTGATGAGTGCAGTCGCAGCTTGACCCTTGGCGATGTTTGAGCTCAGGCGGGGTCTGCAGAGGACTGTGCCTCGCCCCTCTTTCCTGAGGCCTGGCAACAGCCGGGATCTGAATCTGCTGGTGAGGAAGTTTCCTTATCCACCTACTGACATCTGATCAAAGTCTTGTGCCATCAATTACAAAAAAAAATAAAAAAACTGCAGAATCAACACTTTACAAAAGCCTTCTCTTTGCCTCTTCAGGATATCTAGCTAATGATGTGAGGGGACAATTTGCGGCAGCTCTTGCTGATTAATTTATCAAATTCTGAAACCTTTGTCGTTTGCCTCTCAGCCTAATTAGTTACGTGTGTGAATGTGACTGGCAAGGCAGTACCAGCAGGAGGCCGCCTGCCTCTCCTGTTGCAGCGTCCTCCTTACTCCTTCCTCGAGCCCAGCTGTGGCCCCAGTTCCCTGCCATCTCCCCTGAGTGAGTGGCTTGAGGCTACTTCCTCTGTACCCAGTGCAGCCCATCTTGTCTGGCTTGAATGACCTCAGGTGGACTGTGGCTCAGGACAAAGCCACAGACTCATTAACCATCCCTGAAAGGCCACAGACACCGATGCGTTGCTGTCTCTCCACAGCCCACCGCCTGACTGGAATCAATTTCATTCTATACCACAGATCTAGGTCTATAGTTCTCTAATGACTAAGAAGCGAGAGTCATGTGTGCCATCATTTGTAACGTGGCTTTGCACATGTGTGGTGAAGAGTGGACAGCAGAAATTATTGTCTTCTTCAGTTAGTAGAAAAGTGCTTCTGAAGGCTGATGAATGCCAACTGTCCGCATGCACTGTGTCATGTATACAGTTGCCACGTTGATGTGTAGCCCACCAACCAAAAGCTCAGTGATCTTCAATAAGGAGCCCTTATTCAGTGCACTGGCATGTGCATTTGCTGTGGGTCAGCTGAATTTGACGGGGTTTGCTAATGTGTTTTTTTTTCCTACTCCATGAATCTTTCATTGTCCACCTGGGAGAATGGGGAAGCCTGGTTGGTTCTGCTCTTGGGAAAGGGGCACGCTCTTGTCCCTGAGCGCTCTCATTCCTGGCATCCATTGAGCCAGCAGTTTTCCTCTACCACACTCTTCCACCAGGTCCTTTCTGCCATGGAGCCAGCCAGCTTTAGACTGGATCCACTAGAAACTGTGAGCCAGTTTCTTTGTGTAGGTTACAGGAATTAGGTATTTTTTTCCAGTGGCTGAAAAGTGGCTAATACACATGGCAAGGGGCATAGATCAAGGAAGGATAAAGGATCCCAGCAACAATACAATGTGCTAGCATGATAGGGCAGGGAAAACAGAATGAAACATCTAAGCAGCATTTTTCTCCAGATACCTGATATTTAACATTTAGGGAAACGTAAAGTGTACATAAAGTGCACTCTTAAAATAACAAAGGAGTGCTAAGACCTGATGTGCTCTCCAAAATTCATTATGTTGAAAACTTAATCCCAAATGCAGCAATGTTGAGAGGTGGGACCCTTTTGGGCTCCACCTTTAAGAAACACTGTGATTTTATGGAAGGGTCCCACTCTTCCGTGCACACACATTTCGCCCTTCTGCATTGTCAGTTAGTGAGGAGAGCATTCCTCCCTTTTGGAGGAGCAGGGTGTAAGGTGCCGTCTAGAAAGCAAAGAAAAGCTCTCACGAGATGTTGGTGCTTTTATTTTATACCAGTTCTGTGAGAAATAAATTTCAATTCTTTCCAGCCTACAATGTTTTCTGGCACAAATGAATTAAGGTGAATAATGAATAAAGAAGTGTCCGTCAGTGTGGAGATTGGTACCTAGTGCAGACAGCCAGAAAAAACAGACAGTGTAGATCAGAGCTGGAAAACGTCTATGCAGGACCAGATAGTAACAGTAAATATTTCTTGCCAAGGGGTGGACACAAGGTCCCTGTTGTTACTACTCACATCAGTTACATCATGAAAACAGTGCAAGACTGAACAGGTGCGGCTTGTTGCAACAAAACTTTATTTACAAAAGCAGGCAGCAACAGGTTGCAATGTGCCAACCCTTGATGTCCACTATGGCAAGGAATAATCAGGAGGGATGACTTTAGCTGGGTGATCTGAGTCGATCTTCCTGAAGCTGTGACCTTTTGGCTGAGACCTCAATAACAAGAGAGAGTTGACTGGATGAAAGTCATTTGTCAGAGGGTTCCGACCACAGCCACTGAAAGTCCTAGCAGGAGGCTCCAGGTGGGAAAGATCTGACATGTGTGAAGAACCCGAAGAGAGCCAGGGTAGTTGGATTTTGCAGAGGAGATGACTCCTAAGCTGGTGAATTCAGCTTTCATTCTAAGTGTAATATGAATGTAAGATAATTGTAATAGGCACTTGTTCAAAAGTGGCAAGACATTTTATTTGCACTACTGTAGTAGGAAAGAAAAAAGACCTGGGACCCAAAATATATATTATATATTGTAAAGAATTGGACTTCAGTTCACATATGGCAGATTGGTGAGACTTGTAGCCAGGGGAAGAATGAATGGAGCTGGGGAGGGGTGTCAGTTGAGGAAAACAAACCAAACCCAAAACCTAAGCCTAAACCAAAACCAAAAACATTCAGAAAAAACTTGCTTAGAAATCAAGCACAAGAATTCTGTTTAACTGGCCTGACTGGACTTTGGCTAACGGCAGGTCAAAGACTAGATAGCAAGAAGAGGGGAAGTGTAACTTCAGTGGGAATTTAAAAAAAAAAATTGAAGATTTTCTCAATTAAAACTGGGCTGACCGGGCCAAGGGCAAGGAGACAGACCAGTGCGGAAACACAGTAACAATGACAGCTCAGAGGAGCTATACGAAAGTTTGTCCAGGGCTACGGGTGCAGCTCGGTGATGAGTGCTTGCCTAGGAAGTGCGCGGCCCTGGGTTTGATCTCAGCACCACATGAGCCAGATGTGGTGGCATACATGTGTAATCCCTGCACTTCCAAGGCTGACGTTGGAGGATTGCTGTGAGTTCCAGGCCTGGGCTACATAGTGAATTCAGAACCAGCTCAGACTGAAAAACTTTCGTTAGAAGTCTTCGGAGTTGTGAACAGAAAAATGATATAATTTTATTACTAATTGATCAGATTAGTTATTATCCCCAAATTGACTAAAAGAAGATAAAAATAAAATCAGAGAGAGTAATTAGAAGGTTAATTTCCTCACCCAGAAAGAAGCATTAATAATTTAGACAAGAGAGAGGTTAATGAAAGTGGACAATAATGCGTAGATGGGGTGATGTCTAGAAGCAAGGTTAATAGAGCCTCCAATTAGTTGAGTCAAGCAGCGAAGAAAAAGAACAAATCTAGGATCACCGCTGGAATGTGCGGATGAGAACATGGCAGGAAGACTGTGATCTTCCTGTGAGAGGAAAGCCTAGGGAGGAAACAGCTTTTGGGAAAGGACGGCATGCCGCTCTGCCTGCCTTAGGTAAGCGTGGAAGTGGCCATCAGACGTCTAGGCAGAGGTGTGAAGTAATGAGCCTGAGATCCTAGAGTGCTACGGAGTAGCTGTGTCTAGAGATACAGGTGTAGGAAGCTGGTGTCTGTGAATGAGTAACACGTAATGTCAGAAATTGTTCAGGATATCTTACAGGATGCAGGAGAGAAAGAAAAACTGTTCAAAGCTTGAGCAATACAGCATCCTAATGTAAGAGAAGAGGAGAGAGGCCTTGAAAGGCTGAGGAAAAGGCTCCAGCACTGCACAAGGAAAACTGGAGGACAGGGCACCAAAAGACCAGGAGGAAGAACTGATTGTATTTCCCGGTGCTAAAAAGAATCCAAAATATATAACTGGTGTAGTTTCAGTGTCTTGTCACCACTTTCAGAAGATGATGAGAAATTCAATGGATTTAAATCTAACCACATAAGATAAAGTTGAAAACGCATCTATGTTAAAAAAGTAAAATTTTAACAGAGAATATTAGAGAGATTGACTCTCTATATACTATAAAATAAAGTTAGATCCCTTTCTTATGCCATACAGAAAACTTCTATTTACAAAAGAACCTAAATAAAAAGCAAAACCATACATTTATTAGAAAATATGTGAAATTATTTTCAAAATTTTGAGTTAGAGAATGATTTCTTTAAAAAGGATGAAGAGCTGGGGAGAGATGAATGAATTTGATACAGCAAGGAAAAGAGTGCTGTTCACTAAAAAAGCCGAAAAAGGGATGGGTAAAGGACGGCTAAGATATCCTTTCAAATATGTCTGATTAACAAAAATTTTATTTTTAATATCTAATTTCTGAGTATTAGCAGGAAAAAGACTGACATCTTACACTTCTCCCATGAATAATAGGAAAATACATACAGTCTATATGTCTATAGGCAGTTTTTTAAAAAGCACCCTGAGAGGCCAGCGTATATATGATGGGTTGATAAAATTTACTGGTAAACTGCAAATTAAAATATAGGCCGATACTTTCCACACCTGTTCAGCAAATATGTGTCATAATAGAAACCTGCAGAGACTTGAACAGCTGTTCAAGACTGAACAGATGAAGGAATGATTCTCTCATGTGGGAAAAGAAGGAGGGCCGACCTGGAGGTGGTGCTTGAACTGAGGCTGTGGGCCTTCAGTCACTCCAGCAGTCAGAGAGAGGAGCAGCATCAGGTGGCAGTGGACCGGGGAGAAAGAGGCTGCAGATGTACCCACGGAAATGACGATTAAGGAAGACTTTGACAATAAAACACCAGCTTGGTTTCCAAGGATGGTTTGTGGACACAGCCAATGTGAAGAAGGGAATTCCAAGAGCCAGGCTCCTAGAAGTAGAAGGTGTTATTTAGAGTCACAATGGCCCACCTGGCCATCGCTGAATTGGTGTTCCCCTTTCTAGAAGAAAAGGGAAACAGATGTTGCACAGTGTGATTTAAGGGATGTTAAAAGATGCGCTGCCTCTCCAAAGCCTGAGTTGCTTCTTCTTTATTATTAAGATCCTAGGGCTCTCAGTTAAATCAGAGTGAAGTCTGGGAAGAGAAGATGTGACTCTGTCTTGGACTGTAATGAGCGTCTAAAACTGATGACTTTGTATCAGTGAAGTTGAGGAGGATTCTGCAAAGCAAGGCTGACCACCCCAGGAAAGCTGGAGATAAGCAACACTGGTAACAAAAGTTAAGAGTTTTGTGAAATTTCGCCCTCAGTGAGTGTTCTCAAGTGATAAACCTTAATGAGCTTTGGATCCCTTGCTCACTCATTCACCCCGCGTCTCTCACACTGTTTATATATGAGGTATTTGTCTCTTCCGCTGTGCAGCAGTTGGACTCAGACCACAAGGTCGACTGGGGGCAGGTAAACCTCGAGCATTCCCACAGTGAAATGAATGTTTGAAACAGTAAGATGTGACATGTGTCTCCCTGGAGTGGCCCTCGTGCTGTAGTAGCGTGGGGCCTAGTTGAAAGTAGTGGGGAGGTTCCCATGAGGATGTGGCAATTAGGCTGAGATCTACAGCGCGGGAAGGAATTAACTAGGAGAAGATGGTGGAAAGGGCCTCGGTGAGGAGGGCCAGGCACGTGCGAGCCTGCTGTGGCTGCAGGGCTCCGGGCTTCCCAGGGGCAGTGATGAGAGTGGCAGGCCTCACGCGGAGGAAGTGAGGGAGCGGGCCGAGAGACTCACAGAAGGAAAAGGGAGCCGTCGCCGTGGGGTGTCTTGGGCCACACCAAGCACATTCGCGTTCATCCCAGACTTAATGAGAAACCATTTAGGTATTTTAAGCAGAAAGGCGACATAAATTGGTTTGCATTTTGAAATGATCACTCTGACCTTTTGGTAGAAAACAGCTTGGAGGGGCCAAGCAAGAGTCAGGTGAGAGAGCATCGTGTGGGCAGGTGAGGGCCAGTCATGGCCGGAACTTCAGAGGCAGCAGAGGCACTGCTGCGAGGTGGACAAGGGTGAGAAACACTTAAATTCCACTGTCATGCTGGCTGTGGGTGACAAAGGGAAAGAGCTATTGGCTTAGTTCATTTTCTGTTGGATAATTGAACAGTACAGACTGCGTTAACTATAAAGAACAGAGTATTATTTAGGTCAGAATTCTGTAGGCTGAGAAGTCCAAGGGCCTGCATCTGCTCAGCATCTGGTGAGGGTCGTCGTGCTGGGGCATGTCATGACAGAGGGCATCCAGAGGTGGGACACACATCTAGCTAGCTAGAGAAAGCTCTCTCTATAATAAAGCTATGCTCATGATACCACATTGATCCATGGCTGGGTTAGTCTGCTCAAAAGAATGAAGAGTTCTCATGACACAATTACTCCTCAAAGGTCCCTCATCTCAAATATTATTAGCATATGACTTTGCATATTAAATTTTCCAGCACACAGGACTGCAGTCAAGATGAAGACAGAGTAAGATTCCTCCGTCGGTAGCTTGGCATGAATTTGGCTTGGAATTTGAGATATAGTAAAAGGAATTGCTTTACTGCTTGCCTTAGGAAGGTGGAGGATTGGCTGGACCTGAGTGGTGACCACAGAATCTCGGGAGAAGTGGGGAAGACCAACAAAGTGACCTGTAGGTCTTGATAGAGAAGAGGCCCAAAGTCTCAGTGGACAGATATGTCCAGCCAACCCATGGATCCTGTGTGGCAAGGGTTGTGGGAAAATTACTGCCAGCATAATAGCCTGGTAGGTGCTGGATCAAGCTTATAGCTGTATGACTTTGACCCCAGGGTGGCACAACACTAAGTCACTGGGTTGTGGAAATACGGAAAGCCTTGCTTACTGCTACAAACCTTTAGAACTTAGAGACTGAGGGCCAAAATGCAGTAGTGCTGGAATCCTCACCAGTGAGTTTTTAGGCAAGTACAGAGATAATCAGAAGTACATTCGGAGCTCTGACAAGCCACACTCCAGGGAATTTTGGGAGTTTTCTTGTTGGTGACAGATGAGGAAAGACTGCTGGGAGAAGTAGGGGTGGGGAGGGAAGACTCGTCTTCCTGAGAAATTCAAGCCAAATAAGAACAGATCTTCAAAGGCAGAGGTCTCATTCCCTGTCTCCCCAGCCCCTAGCACCAATGGAAGATGAGCCAGCTTACCTGGGCAAATGTTACCCAGAGGGAGGGGAATGTAACCACATTTGGATATAAAGACATCCTGTCCTCTCTCAAACCAACCTCACAGGCGCTGCAAGTGAGATGTCAGAGAGACACGTCTTACAGACTGAGACACAGGAAAAGAGAAGTTTGGTCATAGCATCCCTCTCACATGCAAGACTGAAGGTCTCAGTCATAGAGACCTCTGCACTATAGCATTAGTTATAGCATTCCTCGACACTAACAACGAGCTCACTGAGAAAGAGCTGGAATGACTAATTCCCCATTGCTCCTCAGAAATTCAATACCAAGGACTTAACCTAACCAAGGAAGCGAAGGATGATCTTTACAATGAAAGCTACATTATGCCGAAAAACATTGAAGAAAACTTTAAAAAATGGAAGACATTTCCTGCTCCTAGATTGGCAGAATTAATACTGTCAATATGTCTATGTTGCCAAAACTAATATACAGATTCAAGGCAATTCCTATCAAAATACTAACAACATATTTTTTTCACAAAACGAGAAAACAAAATCCTAAAGTTCATATGGAACAAAAAGAGAACCAGAATAATCAAAACAATCCTGACAACAAGACCAAAGCAGGTGGCTTCACAGTTCTGGACATTAAGTTATATTAGAAAGCAACAGTGATAAAAAATGTATGGTTTTGGCCCAAATATAGACAGGTTGACCAGTTGGGGGGGGGGGGGGTGAGGATGAGGAAGCAGAGATAGCCTCAACTTTCCTCAGCTATCTGGTCTTTGAAAAAGGAGCCAAAAAAATATGCAGTGGAAAAAGAATAGTCTCTTCAATGAGTGGTGTTGGGAGAACTGGTTATCCACATGAAAAAGAATGAATCTATACTCACACATGTCACCGTGTTCTAAAATCAGATCAAAGTGGATCAAAAACCTAGATATTAAAACAGAACCACTGGTTGATGTGTTACATATGTGCACAAAATTCTCAAGCTCAGTGTAACTATTGTGTATTGCATATCTGCGTACTAGTAAAAAATGAGGAAAATAAAACAGAAACATTGAAACTTGTGGAAGACAAAATAGGTAAAACGCTTGAAGATACAGGTGTGGGCAAAGACTTTCTTAATTGGACACATAATAAGATGAAATAATCCCCAGAGTTAGCAACTGGGACTACAGCAAATTAAAAATATTCTGCACGCCAAAGAAAACAATTAACGGAGTGAAGAGAGAACAGAGAGAGAGAGAGAGAGAGAGAGAGAGAGAGAGAGAGAGAGAAGGTTTTACCACTGACATCATAGACAGGGCTCTAGTAATTAGAATGTACAAAGAACTGAATAAAAATAGATCCCTCAAAATGAAAAACCCCATTTTTAAAATGGACAAATAAAATGAATAGGCAATTCTCAGAAGAAGTCCAAATGGTGAACAAATACATGAAAGAATGTTCAATCTAATCCCAGCCATTAGGAAACTGCAAATGCAAACAACATTGAGACACCATTTTATTCCAGTGAGAATGACTTTTATCAAAGAATTTAACAGATGCTGGTGAGGATGCCTGGAGAAAGGAACTCTTTTGCACTACTTTCTGGTGCAACTCTAAACAGGTACCACCAGTATGGAAAGCAGTGTAGGGGTTCCTCAAAAAACAGAAAATAGGCATTCCATTCGACCCAGCAACATCTCTTCTGAGTATCTTTCCAGAGTTAAAAGCACCATATGACAGAGATCCATGCATACCCAGGTTTATAGCAGCTCCACTAATACTAGCCAAATCATAGAAGATACCAAAATTCCCATCAACAGACCAATGAATGAAAAAAATGTGGTGAAAATACACAAAATATAGTATTACTCTGCCACAAGGACAGATAAACATGAATCATTTATGGGCAAGTGGATACAACTTGAGACCACTATGCTTATTGAAGTGAATCAAATCCAGAAGGTTATCTATCACATGGTTTATCTAATAGGAGAAATCTAGAGAATAAATACTAGAGTCAAACGGGTGAAATGCTGGGAATCAGGGAGGATAAGGGAGGTAGTGGAAGGGCGAAAAGGAGGGATGGGAAGGAAACATGGAATTGATGTGATATGTACATGCACAAAATTCTCAAGTTCAGCGTAATCATTGAGTATCGCGCATGCACACTAATAAAAGTGGGGAAAGGTGAATTTCCGACACGTGCAATTTAAGGAAACATTCACACTGCAGCAGGTCTCAAGGAGGACACACAGCTCAGCTAGCCCACTCAGATGACAGGGGCTCAATCCATGAGCCAGGGGTCAGAAGGAATTGTAGTCATGCTTAAATTAGGGGTGACCTTGCCATCACGCTTTCCATGTAGTTGCTGCTGTCTCCCAGTGAGATAAGGTGTACAAAAAGGCAGTGAATCGTGTGCGCTGTAGATGAGTAAACTATTTTATTATAATCCTACTGGTGGCCGTTAGTAGCTCTGTGGGGCCCTGCAACCATAGAATCTAAGCAAACCCAAATTCTCACTGAGTGACAAACAAAACAAGTATCCCATCTTCCTGATGGCCAAAAGAAAAAAAAATAAGCAAAAACCAAACACACTAGTATTTTTAAAGGCAGAAAAAGTCTTTGGCTAAAACCGCAGCCCACTCAGAAACTTTTAGTTCCAAGCTTGCATCAATTCAGCTACAATATTTTATATTTCTGATTCTTCTTATAGCTAGCAAATTACAGTATACAGAGTGAGGAAGCTTCTCTAATAATTAGGCTTTTCAGAGATTTTTACTCTTGCAAAACAATATTTTGAATTCACTCTCAAGTACTCCAAATTGCATAGAGACCCCTGGCTTTGCTATGCTGACCATGTGGCAAGCAACTTGTGCCAAGAGCTGTTTATTTTTTCGAAACACTCAGGTTTTAGTAGGGAGACGTGGCTTAGTCTTTGAAGCCTCGGAATACAATGCAATTTATGGGTTTCATTTTCATTGTGTCTGTTCATTTCCAGATTATTGCAGCTCCGAGGAAACTCAAGGACATGAAGACATCACTAGGTAATGTGCCTCAACCCAGATTTCAGCTTTCTGATGCCAAAAAATGTGTGACAGGTTCACAGTGAGTCTTTGTGAGAATGTTTCTTGAAGCAGAGAGTGTGAGCTGAAGGCTCACAGGAGAGTCCAGGAAGTTGGAGATGCCAGACATGTGAAGTGTCTGCTAAGGAAAGCTGCAGGCACCAAGGTAGACTCGTCCGAGACAGGCCGGGTGGGAGGTCAACAGCAAGGTTATGAGGCTAGGGCAGCTCACGCCCTTAGGCTTCTGTTCTCGTCACAGCCTTCTCCAGGTGCTGGACATGGAGCTGTAGGATTCCTTGTTTGCCGGGCTGAATTTCACTTTCTCTTTGGCTAGATTCTTCTCTTCGTCTCTATTCTTCCTTTGAGGAATAGGATGTTTACCAGTGTCATTGTAGGCTTGAGGTTTTCTGAATTTTTTGAAAAGGAGCGCACATTAAGAGGTTGCTTTGAGTCTCAGAGAAGACTTTGAACTTTCTTTGCAGTGATTCTGGAATTTCTAATACTTTGGAAATTCTTAGAGAGGGATTTAATGCATTTTTATCATGGATCTTTTATGGGTAAAAGGCGGTATGGTATAATTTAGGCTTAAAGATGTCCCCCAAAGTCTCAAGTGCTAAGAAATGGAGCACCTGGAAGATGATTGTAGCTCGATGGTGCTAACTCATCACTGGATTAATCCGTGAATAGGCTCCTGGCTGCACATGCTGTCAGGAGTTGTGGCCTGCTTCGCGGTGACTCAGTGGGGGCAGGAAACCCAAGGATGGATTCTTCTCTTGGCTTTTCTTCTTCCTCTTTGCTCCTGGAGGCCACAGACTGGGCAGCTACCCGCCGTTATGTCCTTAGACTATGCTTTAATATTTTTTTTTTAACTTGGAGCAAGTGAAATACAGACTATATCCCCAAAACTGTGAGACAAATTAAATTTGTCCTGATTTAAGTTGTAGATTTTGGGTATTTTGTAGCAGTGACAAAAATAAAGCTTTCTAGTATAGCACACAAAAAGATCTTCTGAGCTTAATCAACATCATTTACCTCTGGTTTTTGTATGAGTGCAATGCAAGAAACTTGCAGCTGATGCGAGAATTCCCACCAGATAAATGGTATCCACCACATTAACGATGGATTTTAGCAATCCCGAAGTGCTTGGAACCCTGACTGTGTCCAGGAACTGCATGATGTCACACATGTGTCACAGAGCCCTGCTGATGTTTGTGACATCCAGCCTCCTAGCCAGCTTGGTTCTATACTTAGCAGACCTCAGGACAGTGACCTGGTAACCAGAGATCATCCAGTGATAGTCGTTGTGTTTCAATGTATGGATTTCATTGTTTATTATTATTAACTTACTCTTTTTTGATGCTCAAAGACATTTATTTTAAATCAAGGAGACGACTATATGCACAAAGTGCATTATACTGATAATGGCTACACATATACTAGGGGTTAGAGGCCGGCACGGTGGGGAGGACAAGCAGAGTTAAAGCATTCACAGCACTCAGCAGTATTTGGGTGTAGGACTGGATGGACATTTCATTGTAGGACTTCTTGCTCAATACCAACTCAGCACAGTAAGAAGGTCAGTGGCAAGGCCAGATGGCCTGCCTGGGGGGAACCAGTGGCAGAGAACAGAACAAGTACCACAAAGACCACCCAGGAGAGATCTGTTCCAGCTTCAGGCTCACTACATTCTCAGACTGACCCTATGGAGAACCTCCTCATTCGAGAAAGATGCTCGTGAAGCCTGAGCCAGGTGTAGCCACGGCCTGGTGGTTGTGTGCATGGAAGAGTCCATGTCCCTGGGCATTTGAAGCCAGTGGCGAGCAGGCACATATGTGGGGATCGCACTTTCCCTGTTTTCCAGTTTATAACAATTTTTGTATCTTTCATTAGATTTTCATTTGCAAAATGACAGTACCTTGAAAAAACAAAATCATGTAAAAAGCAAGCAAATAGATGAAGATTCAATATGAGAGTGCAGTAATTAACAGCCAAAAGTGTTTTGGTCTATACTTCATTCTGGTCTACACTATTTACATATGGCTGCCAGTCATCCAAATGACAGGAAAACGTATATGAGAGAAATACTCTTTCAAACCTCTTTACTTTTTTTTTTTTACTTAAAGTTCACCTTCTTATGCATCCTAGAGAGCCAAAAAAGTTCAAAGTATCATAAATATCAAGGCTAGGGTTTCTCTTCAGATCATACAAATCTTTTGCCTTCAACTAACCCTTTAAGAAGAGTTGCAGAGAGGAATGTCTTGACTTGAATCCTACTCCAGCTTGAATCATAAAAAAAAAAAAAAACAAAAAAAACCCTGAACATGTAAACACTTGGAGAATACGCTGCTCTCTAGGCCTGCAAGTGTCGCAAAGAGTGTGTGTTAGTGTAGTTTCTGGATAGAGGACAAGGCGAAGATGCCTTCTAGGAAGTGGAAGAGGGAACATTGCAATCATGTGGTGAAGGAGGGAAAGAGAGAGAATTAAAGGAGGAGAGAAGAAGTAACTGAAAGTGAAGGAGAGAGAGAGTTGGATGTGTGTCTTCCTCAGGGCTTCCTCAGGGCTCAGGGAAGTTTCAGATGATCCAGGTCTGGTCCTTAAAGCTCAAGGCCTAAATGAAGTCACTCTGGGTTACTCTCCCAGTCATAGCCCTAAGAGATCTTGATTAATTTTAGTCCCATTTATAAAGATTTTCAGAGGTTTTCATACTTTTGACATGTTCTATTTTTAGAACTTTGATTAACAAGTTCCTGAGAACTCAAGTCTTATAAATGTAACAGATTATATTAAACTCATAAACATCAGGTGAATCTCATGGTATTGTAAATAAATATAGTAAAACCCAGCTTAAGACAAGCCTAAATCAATTTTCAAGTCACCCATTTTAATTGTAGTTAAAAAGCTTAACTGCTTAACCCAATATACGAAGCTCTCTTAAGTACAAATTTTATATTTCTCCTATAATAATAATAATATACAGTTAATTTTTTAAAACCGAATACATAATCCTTTCACTGTTTGGTAACAATAATTTTGAAAATTAATGAGTGTGCTGAAATCACTTCTTTTTAATTCTGGGTAGTGGCATTTTGACTTAGATTCACCTTGTTGTTCAAAATTTTCCTCATTTTCCAATGAATTTATGCTACCTTTTTAATTCAAAGAAACTGTGATGTTTATAAATATTTTGTTGGTGCCTGTTTTGGAATGGGTCTCCCACTTGGTGTCATGGGAGGATCAACAATTCTTAGGCCTGATCTAGAGCCCAGGCATCTACCCAGGTACTGTAGCAGGCTTGCTAGGGCATGGATTGGATGAGTTTGTGTACAAATACTTTTACAACAGGCTGTGAGGATTACTTTTTTATTTCTAAACAAGGAGAGGAAATTTATGAGCAGTCCATGCCTCATAGTTCATGTTTTCCTGGTTAACTGGCCAATTCCAGTTTAGTTGAAGGAAAAAAAAATCATAGAACCTGTTTTCCTGGGGCTTGGAATGCCAGTCCCTCATGCCTGAGCTTGACTGTCTAATGGGCTGGGAGGCTGATGAATGAATAAATACATGAGCGCCTGTTTGAATAAATGAGCAAATGAGAGAGGAAATAATTGTGCGATGATTGATTGACAGACATCAGGACTCACTGGCTGGCTGGCTGAGTGAGTGAGTCAAAGGGCCGCCTGGGCCTGGATGGGTGTGAATTATTAATTGATTGGTTGAATAAAAGATGCAATTGAACAGATGGAACTAAAATGATTGAAAATACATGACTGACTTAACTGTTGACTGAAGGACTGAATTGCAGGCTAAATGCAAGAGAAAATGAATAGCCCAAGGAGCGAGTTAAATACTGGTTGACCTATTGTGTGTGTGTGTGTGTGTGTGTGTGTGTGTGTGTGTGTGTGTGTGTGAACTGAGTAGATGATGGCCATATAAAACAACAAAACAATTAGGTAGCTGCAGTAAACAATGACTTACTAAGGTGGATGACTGAGTTGGACAAGCAGAAGTCCTGTCCTGAAGCCCTTGTGCTTGAGGTGGCCATGACTTCATCCCAGAAGCACAGGGGCAGCCCAGCCTGGACAACCCGCTCACAGATGACCGGATGCCCCCGGACCCTAGGGGCTGTATCCTGAACCTTTTCTGCCTTCATTTCAGGTTTTGAAAAGCACCTGGCACTGGGTTTCAACCTGAGCTGGTCATTAGGACTTCATAACCAATCTTGACTTTGGGTTTCCTTGATACCTAAGGATACAGACTCAGCCCCGAACTCAGGTCGTTCTGCTCCCCCGTGGGAGGGACCTGGACCTGCTGTACAATCCCTGGTGACGTACTTCCCCTTTCTTGGCCCGGGTAGGAGCCATTCAGACTGAATCTTAAGGACTTTCTCTTGTGCTTAAGATGACACTGTGCCTGGGCTTGCTGACCCAGAGGCTGAAGGTGCCCTTCCCAGTGCGGTCTTGGTGACAGGTCACATCTGTTCTAAAGCCACACGGCAGAGGAAAGATGGCGAATGGCACCCACTCGAGCAGTTTCCCATTATGCACCGACTAGAGGACTCTGTGGTTTGCCTGCTCCAGGGTTTTGACCCTTTTGTCACTCCTCCCCACGCCCCTTTTCCCTGGCTTACCTGAAGCAGAGTGATCCTTAAAGGAGTTTCTGTTGAAACAAACTCCTGCCCCAGAGCCTGCCTCAGACTGGGCATCTGGGGATACAGGCCCTCCCCTCTCCTGCCTGACCTCCATGGTATCCCTGTGCAAAGGGATGTCGCTGAAGGAGGCTCTGTGCCTTACCAAAGGGTTTGTTAATTGGGTTCTCACTGTATGCTCTTATTCAAATCACACAGTGGATCTGTTGTCTATTTACATTTGTGAAGGGAGCATTTCAGAAGGGTATTTATTCTTCAAGGAAGGCTCCCAGGTTCCCTCCTGAATTTCCCAGAGAGAAGATCTGCCAAAACCCAGGGCAAAGAGGCTGAAAATAGATGCTGTGTTTATCTGTCAGCCCCCTCTCTGGGTGTGTCATTAGCTGCTGGCATGGAATTAGCACACCACCTGAGGGGCCAGGCTGGAGTGAGGTGGGGCTGACATGACCAGGGAGACAGCGCCTGATGATAATGTGAGAAATTATTCTCCCTGGTTCAAATCTAATAAACAAGAAATCCTAATTAGATGCCGGTTTTCCCCTCAGGATTTGCAGAGAGGGCTTCGTTTCTCAAGGGATCTTTGTCGGTGTGAATGCTCCCTTTGATCCTGGGAGTAGGGTCGATGTAATTAAGTGTGCTCACCCCTCACCCTGTCTGGAGGGCCCTTCGGTTTCTGCCCTTCCAATGCGCACAGTCCACTGGACCAGAGCTCTCTGCATCTGCTTTCCTCAGCCTACACATTACGGGGGCCGTGACCAGTTGTGGGCATACAGTAGCTGATGAAGTGAACACATTAATAAATATCTAATCCAATCATCTTCTAAGGTTTAACTAAAAAATTCTCACTGTCATGTCATCTTTCCTGATCCTGCTTCCAAGATTGCACAAAACCCCCCTCAAGATCCTCAAGGTCAGGCCGGGTTGGTTTTATCCCCCAGCTCTTTTATGAATGAATTGCGGGCTTATCTTTTGCTTGGCCTATTTCTTATTCATTGTTATCGCTGTGATAACTTTTTTTTTCAAAAAAAGCATTGCTCTTTCAGTTTTCACAACAATGCCTTTAGTACACTGTAGTACCTTCAATGTACAGGTGGAGAAACGGAGTCACATGGAGATCGAGCAGTAGTTGCTGCAGACTCTTCCTAGAGCTCACTGTTCTCCGGGCACTGTCCTCAGCATCTTTAAAGATGCTAAATTATAGAGTGACCAGTGTATGCCTGGAGCCATGGTGGATTTAGTGCTAAAAGAACCCTACATTTTGGGAAAAACCCCAGTCCTGGCCAAATCAGGAAGTGCCCCCCCGCCACCCAAGTACAAAATGTGAAACAGGTGTTGTTCTTCCAACTTACAGGTGAGGGAGCTGAGGTATAAGAGGGCAGGGAACTGCCCAAATAAATCCAGTTTGTGAGTGGCAGAACCTATAATAGGCTTCTTTCACCAAGAAACAGTGAAACCCTTTCTGATTCTCTGTGTTGCCAAGGAAAGAGGTGCACTCCGGCACCTAGTAAGAGCACAGCGTGTCACTTACTTTTTACGCCTTCTCATTTGCAGTTTCTACCTTATCTTCCATTTTCTTTACATTGGGACTTCAAAGAATTTCACCAGGCGATCTCCAGCTTCTTTCCTTCCATTCACCCCCGCCCTGCCCTTGGCTTGGTCCTGCCCATACTGCTTTCCTGAGCAAGAACTCCAGTGGAAAGTCATCAGATGATCTGCGGGCATTCCGTCCCCCGATCTCTCCACAGCCCACCTTCTGCTTGCCAGGACCACACAAACAAGTCATTCTGTGCTTGTTCGCTTAAAGCAGATGGAAATGACTTGAACTGGAATAACATATTCTGTAACATTTTGTGTCTTTGACCTCTTCCTCTTTTTCTTGAAAGCATTTCCATCTTGGTTCCAATGTATCTTTGAGTCACTCTGCATGTCCCCCTGCTTTTTCTCAGACTTCATTGACCTCTTTCTCCTTCTGCTTCTCAAATGTGGCTACTTCTCAGAAGCCTTTCTCCTTGATTCATGCACACCCCCTGTGCAGCCTCTCACAAACTCATTCCACTCATGTCCTTGCTTCGCCGCCCTATCCACACTGCTAAAATTTCCAGCCCCTCCCCTGAGTCCCAGACATGCACATTCAAATGCACTATTAAGGATACATACATTATTCTGTGGTGATAAAACAGGCTCCCAGACCCCATGAGCTTAGTATAATAAACATACATTGTTTTGCTCATGAAACACACTGAACACAAGTTGTTGGGAGGAACTTATACGGTCACCCAGGGACCAAGTGCCTGATGCTCTACCATTCAGAACATACAACCTGCTTTGTTCCTGTAGCAAGAAACTGAGCTCTAGGCCTATGCAACGACTCTCAAGTGCCCTGACCTGGAAGAGACAGCATCACCTCTGTCCCCAGTCCATTAGCAAGAAGAAGTCACAAGGCCCTGCTTAGCTGGAAATCTGAGAAATATGAGGAAACAAATGTCTCTTCTGTTTTGTGGCAATTAGGGTCAGGTGTAAACTTGGTTGGCCTTGGGATCTTCCTGAGGATTGGGGAGCACATTTTTTAATGTATTTGGGTGGGTCATGGAGGTACGGCCTTGGGGGGCTATCAGGGACCTTTAGACCTTTCCCTCCTTGGACTGCTCTCCTGCTCCTTGACTCAGATGTCCAGAGCTAAGCACTTCTGCTCCATCAGACTCTTCCACCATAGAGCTGTGTTTCAAGAAAAGCATTGGAGCTGCCAGATTGGACTGGATCACTTTAACACAAGAGCCAAATTAAACTTCTTCTTTAAGCTGCAAGTGTCAGGTACTGTGTCCAACCACAGAAAAACTGACAAACACACCTTAGCTAGTTACGGGATATCTGCACACAGAGCCTTCCAAGGCTGTTCAAGTTCAATCACTCTCTCACAGCTGTCAACCCCTCCTTGTGCCGAAGCATTCCTGACCTTTCCAGTGAGTGCACCCTGAGCCATAAACCTGCCTAACACCTACCTCTCCTCCTCTCCTACTTGATCTGCCTTTGTGGAAAGTTACTGATTTAATTTCTTTAACTTTGTCGTGGACTTCTTTGACTCCAAGCCTTTCTCCCTGTTCTCACCTGAGTTATCTGGATTATCAGCTCTTCTCCAGATTTCTTAATTAGCCTCTGCACGTTGACTGACACTCAAATTTCTTTGATCTTGTGTGAGTTTTCCTTGTTCTTCCTGGTGGAATAATCCAGCCTGGTGTTGACCTTGCTTAGGTTGCTTAGGTGGCCAGTTGTCTATTATCTTCTCAGATTCACACTGTATAAAGCCTGATTTCCTTAAACCTACCTCTCTAGAATGTTTACCCTCTGTGGGGGTAATGAAATTTCGTTTTTCCCCCTGATGCTTACTCAGAAACTTTGAAAAAGCATTCTTGGTTCTTCTGCTTTTCTTCTGCTTCATATCTGATCCGTGTGGCAAAATCTTGTGGCTTTATAGTCAGTCCTGCTGATTCATGAGTTCTGTATCTGTACGTCAAAGTCACTGTGTATATGATATTAGAAAAATTTGCATCTGTACTGAACATGAACAGAGTTTTTCTTATCACTGGTTCCTAAAAATACAGTATACCAATTATTTACATAGCATTTACATTGTATTAGGTGCAATCTGTAATCAAGAGATGATTTAAAGTATGCAGGAGGATGTGTATAGATTATATGCAAATGCTACCCTATTTTATATAAGTAAATTGAGCATATGTGGTATTTGGTATCCATACAGGGTCCTGAAACCCACCCCCCAAAATGCAGAGGGAGGACTCTACTTTCAAAGCACATCCAGAATCTATCCTTACTTTCTCTCTACTCCCACTCCAGCACAAGCCACCAATATATTTCACCCAGTAAGTGTAAAATCTTTCTAATTAAATCACCTTGCTTCCACTTTTGCCCCCTTCCTTAAATTTCATACAGATCAGCGAGAGAAGTTCTTCTACAAATAAGTCAGTCTTAAATGAGTGAAGGTTCATAATATAGCACACTGTATGGTCCAGGAAACACTGCAGAAAGTTAAACTTTGTTTCCAAGCTCGCTGGCTCAAGCAATCCTTTTCAGAAGGTTATATCACAGTTCCGTGCAGTCACAGTTCCAGTTTGTGGTTTTTCTGTGGTATTGGATCTTTTACAGTTCCCAGAACACATACCACCCTTTATTTTGTTTCATTGTGTTGTTTTCTCATTCTTGACTTACTAAATGCTTTCTTTGCCCCCTCAATGCCCAGAGCAAACAACTGCCCTTTCCTCCTGCCTCTGTCCAAGGTCATCTCCTTTAAGATGCCAATTTTGATCTCTCTTCCTCTTAAACTACTTTCTACATTTTTACTTTTGCTCCCCACCTTGGCCTGGATACGTATTTATCACAGCATCTTGTTTAGTTAATGCCAAGTATGTAATCACATGTATGTTTCCATGGTGACTTGTAACTTCCCAAAATCATAGGCGGTACCATTGATCCTAATACACCCAAGATGAATGCCTCGACATCATATGTAAAGGCTGGTCTCCATTGACACAAGCTGTGATCTAAACCTTTAGAAGTTGGGCCAGAACAGTCCTTGAGAACTGACGCCTGGATGTCTTAGAACATTTGCTTCCCTTAGATTCCCATTCTTAGCCCATCCACCATTCCTTGAGAAGTCCAAGGCAGATAAAGAAGCCACTTATAGGCCTGTCTGGTTGTGAGTCACAAATGAGTGCCCAGCTGACATCCTGCCTCACCTGCCAGCCCTGGCACTTCTGATGTTTACTCCAGAAAACTGTAATCCCAGTAGCTCTTTGCTGCACAGGCATCTCCAACTCAGAACCATCCAGCTGAACCCATTTAATCCACGGACAATCCACAGACTCAACAAAGATAATAATCAATTGTCACACCAGTGCATTACCTTTGATGGCATTTTTTTTTACATGGTAACAGATAAATATAATAGCTCCCTTATTCTACCTTGTCGTGTATATTATAGTCAGGCTAAGTCTAAATTTCATGCTTCTAGGCAAATTTGCTGTTCCTAAGGAGATAATATCCCTTCAAATTAAAAAACTCCTGTAAGCTCTTACATCTGCTGACTGGTAGTAGTCCTGTTCCCTCCAGTTACAATATGGCCAAGGTACACCTGGTACTATACAGTGCACAAAAGGACCATGTTTTCCTGTCTTTTGTGCAAGCTCATCCTAGTAGGTAAGCAGGATATTATTTAAAGAATTCATCTGTGAATATCATCTTTTTTGGCAATATTTAGATGGATCCATGAACTTGTGCCTGGTATGGGTAAGTGCGTGGGACCATTTTCTTTTATCTGTGGCCCATGAAACACAACAATTTACTTTCGATAAACTCATTTTAAGACTCCTATATAGCAATTCTCACATAGGGGGGTCTCCTAAAATTCTTCACTTACAGCTCTGTGGTCACCTTGGCATTTGCCTTCCTCTCTCTGAAGTGTGTGAGCTCCTAGGAGCTAGAACTTGTCCGTCTCTGCTGCCCTCTCCTATTATCAGAGTTCCTTCATCCCATGATGGCTTCTGGTTACCATGGTAACTTGGTTGGTAGTGTTTGCACAGTGCAATCCCCAGGGGTCATCCTTATATTCCTAAATCAAAGGTACTCAGGGTCATGGGGTGCGCTCACTGCACCCTAGTTAGCGCCGCCTACAATGAACCTGACATCCAATGTAGAGAGAGTGATTGTGATAGGATGGAAGTGTACGTGCAAAATCCCTCCAAACCTCAATGCGTCATCATAAAACAAGCAGATTGGGGGAGGCTACCTTCATAAATTATTGGGATTATTGTCAGAGATCTGGGATGTGAAAACCGATGCATTCATTGGCACACTTCTCCCTACCCCCTTTTCCTACGCTGGCAACGGAACTATACAGATAGGGGCCTTTCCTGTGAACCTCCACTCCTTTGCCCATGAGCTGTGGGTACCCAAGAGAAGATGGGAGTGAGCCAGTGACCTTTAAATTACCTCTGTACTGGAATTTAGACTAAGACTCCTCCTCGGTGAAGACTTAGAGGCAGACCTAAAGGCCCGTGAATCTCCAGCTCACCTCTGTGCTCTTCTGTTTGTGATGTTTTCTTCTTCCTACTAAGTTTAGAGAAATGAGAAGGATTTATGCAGCCCCACAGAGCCCAAGTCAGTGGTGAGAATTCAGAAAAACCTGACAGAGGTCATAGTCCTTCAGGGCAATGGGCTAAGAGAGGGGTCAAAAGATACCCTCAAAAGAGTATTTTAAAAATCAAAGAGTCATCTTAATGGATCTTGATGTAGTGCAGAACGTACACATAGAAAGTAATTGTGAGAATTGAAAAGAAGCCCACACACTAGTGGGCATGAAGCAATGACATGACAACCAAATGATACTACTGGTGCTGGGGGGAGGGGGCTTAATGATATTACCCACAAAATAAGTTTTCTCTACCCCCTCCACTCTCCCTCAGTCGGCCATAGTCTCCTTGCTGTTGACGACAGGGAATACAAGGACCAGAACGATTTGTGGGTTATTAGGAAACAGTGGAGATCGTGGAGCTTTCCAGCCATCCCAGACTCAAGGATGGTAGTGGGACAACTATGTTCATATGTTCTGGTTTGCACCTGCTTTCCCAGCGCAATTACTAAAGGTATATATACACTTTGAACTTTGAATATACCCTGTAATAGTAAATCATATTGTCAGCCTACTGATAAAATTATTAACCACAGTTCTCTTTCAAGGAGAAAACTTTCTCCAGTTTGTACAGCCTACATGTTTTTTAAGCCTGTGTCTTTCCCGATTTCTTAGCAGTTCTGACACTTCCCACCACTATTGCCAATGACCTCTGATGATTAACAGTGGAGGTAGTTACTGATGGTGATTAGAAGGTAGGAATATTTACTTGTTGGAGATTGCATTCATAATTTTTCTCCTGATGACATTTACCACCTTGTGGCTTAGAGTCACCAGCAATCAATGTTGGGATTGCATCACACTTTGTGTCATGAAGAATGTTGCTTGGATGCATTCGTTTCCTTCTGTGCAAGTCCTTACCCAGACATGGGTAATGCCATGGTTAACCCCCAGTGAGCACATATGGGGTTGCTTAAACTCCAGCCTATGCCTCAGTCACAAGAAGACACTGCACAGAACCCTAAGACAAAAAGAAATGCACCATATCATGGGACAGAACAAACCAGGAAGGAATATTCCAAACAAAACCACCCCAAAATGTCTTCATGATGTTTCAGAAAATGTCACCACCAGCTGACAGGGACAAAAAGAATTGTAACAGTTTCAATGGTGAGGAAAATTTGAGATACCCAATGGCCTTGGTAATGAAAGGCGACATTATAGAACATTTTAAAGATGTTATCCAAGAGCATAAAGACAAAAAGGCAGTGTAAGAGCAAAGCCAACGGTTTCTTCCCAGCGGGTGCCATATTGACGAATCTACTGTCCACGGCGCTAGTTGTCCTGTTACTCTGGAAACTGCTGTCAGTTGGTCACAGCTGGCTGAAGCAAAGGTGCACAAGTGATTCCAGACAAAGCGAGTCACAGGGGAGGCCAGGCTGACCTTGCTTTGTCACTTTGGGTCACATTCTTCTTTTCAATAATCGGAAGCCCGCCATATGTCAACAAGGTAGTGTTAGAGGCTTACACTGTAAGATCACAAAGAGTCGAAGTGGGGGTTTCTGCCATCTGCAACTTCAGTGAAGAAGGTCAGAGACCAGACACTGTGGAAACCCCCACTGACGGAAGAACTCAGACGGTGGACTGAAGTCTTCTCTGAGGCTGAGCTGTACTCACAGCTTATGTGCACCACATAAATCTCTCTCTGATTTCTTTATTTGGTGTTTATAGGCTTCCATCTCTTGAAACAAAGAAGTCCTCAACAAACGGAGAAAGACAGATTGGAGTAGGGCTGAAATGTTGCATAGCTACCATACCGTGTCCTGAAACTTCCTTGGCTCAATCCCCCTGGTGTGCTTCCTATTCAAGCTGCCCCAAAAGACTCTAGGAAAGTCCCAACTCCTCCTCCTAAGGAGAAGGAGAATTGAAACCTTTGAAAGTGAGTCTGCCTCCAACAAAGTGATCCATTTTCCCCAACTCCTGAATCCAGGACAGCTTTCTTGAGCTAACTCGAAACAGCGTTCTGCTCTGTGCTGTAGCCATGCATATGGCGGGCAAGGGCAGGGAGACTGCAGTTTTTGCCAGCGAGGGGAAAGATCCGGAAACATGCTGTGACCAGTGTTAAGTTTCTGTGTGCCAGACATAGACAACCTGCGTAAGCTACAGAGAGCAAGACTGGCTCCAACCGCCACGTTAAACATCGTATTCTTTTGCTGGATGGCAGTTCCCATCAGTTGCTTACTAAGAAAGGCAGAGATCAAAATACCTGTCCCAAGTGTGGGAACGAAAAATGAGCCCTATGTAGTTTCCTTCACATGTCATCTGTTGCTCACATCTTCATTTCTTCGTCTTCCCGACCCCGCCACAGGCAGCGATGGTATCTTGCCCACGTTTGTGTCCCCGGCCTCTAAACAATCTCTAGTACTTACTGGATATTTTCATTGAACCAATGACATTGAGAGTGTCATGTGCTATTTGCAGTCACAACCACCTCAGTATCCACGTTCACATGCACGTGTATGTGCGTGCGCGCGCACACACACACACACACACACACACACACACACGACACTTTCCGAGTGCACTGGTTTCATTTCATTTCTTGAGCAATCAAGTAGTGTTTTTTTTTTTTCTTATTCTTTCTAATCCTGAGAACTTTGCAGCCTCACTGCCATAGCTTCAAGTCATCTCAGTGTCACTGCAAGGTCTTGGATTCTTGAAAGGTCAGAGCCTCCAATCTGCACTGATTTGGGTCACCATTTCCTTGAGACTGCCTTCTCTTCTCTGATTAGAGCTGTGTTTGCCTCGCTTCCCGCTTTTTTAGCAATTACACTAATTAAGCTAATTTTTCTTTGTTCTCTCTTTTGCAATTTGCATAAATGGCAAATTTATATATAGTGTCCCTAATTCTCCTGTAACTGCTCTGTAATTAACAGGACACTCAGCTAAATATAAATAAGTGCAGAAGGAAAATCAGCCTTCTGCTGAAATACCGATAAAGGCTGGGAGGAAAGAAAGGCAGAGAGGAGAGGACCATTGTGAGCCCTCCTCTGCCCATTATGCTTGATTGGGTCACAGTTGGAGGACACTAGGTAGAGGTCAGCACCTGCAGGAATGTCTCTTGGAGAGCCTTGCATCCCAGGCAGCTGCAGGGAGGGTTTGGCCACTTAATTGTGATAAGAATATCGTGAAGATTCTCAAGGGGGAGGAGCATTGTGATACCAGAAGAGAGCTATATGACAGTCAGGAGGCTGGGATGTAGCTCTGGTTCTGACATTCTGGGTCACCTTGAGCCCAGGAACAGCAAAGTCAAACAGCTGTGCTCTAGACGCTTTCTGGTCACTACACATGACGGCATCCAGTAGCTCTTAGTTTCCAGGCGTGAAAACATCCTACTGGATAGAAATTTACTTTAAAAATAGTACTAAGTCATTCATTCCTCATCACCCCTTTAAGAAGCCCCCTGAAATACTAGTACTAAGTCTGGCTTTCTTCTACAAATATAAATTAATGCATTGCCACAGGGCTTATGCAGGAGTCCTTAGGGAATCACTTTAGGTTAGTGATTACAGAGCAGCCCATGGATACTGGTCTCAATTCTTCCTCTTTCTCTATGATCTGGGACAAATTGCCTTCTGTCTAAGTTCATGATCCCTTTTCTTAAAGTGGGATATGACAGCTTCAAGAGATTATTGGCAAAATGAAAGAAACGGCAATCCGGTCCCCCTCCGCGCCATGCATTTAGTGCAGTGATGGATCCCAGCTAGCCCTCAGGGGTAAAGTAGGTGCCAAGTTTCTCAAGTCACAGGATAAAGTTCTCTGTGGCTGTTGATGAACTAGTGAAACTGTGTTCCTGAAAGAAGTATGTGAGCTCCAGACCCAAAACCGTGGGTGGACCACTGGGAAGTACTGTCTAGGAGCCTCTTTCCTCTCCCCCATCTTGGGAGTGTGCTCATAGTCATGGTAACATGGTAACAATATGTCATTGTTATTTCCAGAAAAGTCTATGGAGTAAGTCTGCTCTGTGCCGAGTATGGTCCCAAGCACCAGGCACATGGGAAAGAATGAGATGCCCTGCTTTTAGGGAAGATACACAGGTAAACCGGTAACTCCAGCAGCATTGGTTGGGGCCATGATGGTTACAGGAGGAACCCTGGGAGCTGAGATCGGTGGTGTGGACCAGAGTTCTCCAAGAGATCACCACGCAAGTGGTCCACTTCACTGTGGGATGATCACTTAGGATTTTGTCCATTATGTACTAGACTGTGTATATAATTTTTAATAATAAATATACACAGAGGTGCCTGGCCACAAGGTTTGTATTGATGATAAAGTGAGACCAAAGACGTCAGAGGGCTGGAGGAATGGCTCAGATGTGAAAGTGCCTGCCTAGCAAGCACTAAGTACCCTAGTTCGATTCCCCAGCACCACATAAGCTGGGCGTGGTTGCACACGCCTGTAATCTCAGCACTCAGGAGGCCAAGACAAGAGGATTGCCATGAGTCCAAGGCCAGCCTGGGCTCCGGAGTGAGTTCAGGACCAGCCTGGACCACAGAGTGAGACCCTGTCTCAAACAAAACAAAACAAAACAAAAAAAAAAAAAACAAACAACAACAACAACAACAAAAAATGAAAGCAAAACCAAGACATCAGAGGTCAGCCATCAAAGGGAAGGTGAAATAATGGAAGGAACGTTTTTTGGAGGAAACTTGGAAAGCATAGCTCTTTGAAGGAAGCGTGACATCTCTATTCCTCATGGAGTCTCTGGTGTGTAGGGGAGTATCTGTCACACAGAGAACGCTCAGTATGTAAGAAACGAGTGAATGAGATGAGATATGTTGAAAGTGTAGGAGGGGAGATGTGAAGTCCCTCAACTGTCCATGTGTTCCACACTGCGTGTGCCCCCTCCACATCCAGACGTGGGCGCTCTGACCCCCACTGTGCTGCTGGGGGCTTTGGAAAGTGATTAAGTTTTCAATGAAGCCACGAGGATAAGAGCATCGTGATGGGATTCGCACCCTGTAGGAGGGGAAACACCGGCGCCCTTTTGGTTCTACATGCACTTTGAGAAAAGGCCAGTGAGCGCGTGAGAACGTGTCTGCATCCGATGTAAAGCTGTCACCAGAACTCAGCTCTGTGGGCACACCGATCTTGGATTTCTATCTTCAAGAGCTGGGAGAAGTTATTGTCTGTTGTTTAAGCCACCCTCCCTGTGATGTTTTGTTTTGGCAGCTTGAACAGACTTAGACACTCAGTTACATGATGTTCAAATGGCGACAAACAGAGTGATTTCATAAATCAAAGAAAGGAGAAGCATGATATCCAGTGAGGAGAAGGGGTAGATAAGCTAAAGCTCAGGGGCTGTAAGGTAGGAGGTGACATTAAGGCTGAGAGTGCCAATGGGACTAGTAACAGATGCCCCTGGTCAGGCTGAAGGGGGACCCTTCCACCGTGGCCAGGGGGCGACTGCAGGGCACGCATGCCTTCTGGAGGGTCAGTGTTTAGCAGAGTGGAGGATCCAGCACACTTAAATAGCTTTTAGACCCAGAATCTCACTGGAACTACACTCCTTTCCTCTAAATGCATGATTGGCATTTAGGCTATGATCCTGTCCTCTGAGCTGCAAGAAAGTGACTGCAGGGATCTCCAAGGTCACCTCCACGCTTGATGACTCCCTAGGGGGACTGACTCACAGGTCTCAGCATAGAGTCATCCTCAAAACGATGGTTTGTGACAACAAAAGATCATAGCAAGTAGAGGTGGATAGTTGCTTTCCCAGGGAGCCACAACCTTCCCAATCCCAAGGGTCCTCTTCCCGTGGAGTCACAGAACCCATACAAGTTCTCCACCAATGCGTGGAACAATATGCATGCTGTGTTGTCTACCAGAGATCCCACCTAGAGACTCAGTGCTCAGAGATGTTATTGGGGGCTGAGTACACAGGTACTGTCTGCTGGCCTGTAACAAGTCTAAACCCCTCAGAAGGAAAGCAGGTGCTCAGCATATACCACTGTCCGCACAGACGTTGAGGTAGAGTGACTGACTGCTGCCAGGTGGGAAGTGAAGGGTGTACGGCAGATCGCCCAGTTCTCAGAAAGTAGCCGTGGGCCACTTTGGAAGCACGACTTTCTAAGGATGAGTTGTTCCAGCCCACCGTGTGCCCACATCTCTGTGAAGTGGGCTTTATTATAAAGATGTGCCCAACACAAGAAGATATAAAACTGAGTATGCGTGTGAAGTGGCTGAGCTACTTTGATTTGGGTTAGAATCCCACCCAGGCTTCAGCAAGTAACGTGGATTCTGAAAAGCATAATGTTTGGAGCCTTAAAGGAATAAGACGCTCAGGTCACTTGCTCATTGCTGGATGTATACAACACCTGCAATTTAAAGAGGAGAAGTTTATCTTAGCTAATGTGTCTGAGGCCTCTGTTCTGGTGTGGTTGTCCAGCAATAGCTGAGGGGCCTGATGTGGAAGAGATCTACTCACTGCCTGGTGGGCAGGAAGCAGGGAGAGAGATGGAAGGATCTGGGGGCAAGAATATACCCTTCCAGGCCACACCCCCAGCGGCCCAACCTTACAAAGAAGTTTCTTCTCCTAACAGCACATGAAATCACCTGTAGGTGAATCCACTGATAAGCAGAGCACCCCCTTGACCCTGGCAAATGCATTTGCCTGTTGGGGATGCCATTTAGATTTACACCATAGCATGGAATTAACCCTCTGCCACAGTGTCTTTATGAGAGTGTCAGGGCCAGCGCATCCTAGGAGCAGGCATGGTGAGCTCTGATCTCTTTGTGCCCAGCACGGTGGTTGGCATGAGGGCAGTGGCTGATAAGCCTTGCTGAGTGACCGAGGCTGGCTTGTGCTGATGGTCACAGGGAGATTTAAAAGACTAGAATTAAAGCTGATGTCAGTCAGCAGAAACGCTCTCCACAAGGGACATTTTCAAGGGTCACTGAAGTTCTCGGGGACACACCTTAATTTTTTCTTTGATGGAATTCAAATATCACTGCTTCAACATTACGTCACCAAGGCAGGACCCAAAACAATTAATTTTTAGAAAATCTAAAAAGAACTCTCCCCTGATTTTGGTAAAGAAAAAAAGCATTTGCAATAATTTTGGAAGGTAGGACAAGATTTTTTTTTTTTTAGTGAATTGACTGTGTGAAATATTTCAGTGGTACCAAGGTGATATGCCTTTTCAAAAAAATCAAATTTCACTCAGGCCCAGAAATAAAAATCTTTGTGAGCCTCTCCAGTGGCCGGTGACTGCTGCTTTCTCATGGCATGAGGGAAAGAGCACAGATTTTGTCACTATTCCAAGCCTGCTTTAAATCCTGCCCATCCTTTGAGTTACCTTGGATGGGCGAGGTAATCTCCCTCTGAGCCTCATTTTCTTCTTTTACAAATGGGAATAAAAATACTCCCTGAATAGCACTGTTAAGAAACTAAATTAAAGAATAAGGTCTGAATACGATTTTCAAAAAATTTCAAGTATTATTTCTTTCACTGAAGGTAAAAGTTTGATTCGGTAGGATCCTAATTTCAGCAACTGTTTTCCCTGCAACACCAGCTAATCCACAGATGTTGCTCAAGATAACACCACCTTTGTCTATTTGGTTCAAAATTTCAAGTATTGTATTTCGTTGTGAAAGGGTGAGTTGCCTACACTGTGTCAGACAGTTTTGCTAGGACAAAAACAGTGCCCAAACCTCAGCTGCCCCCCAATGACTGGCATGTATAAGATGGAATTGAAATATATATTAAATGCTTAGATTACAAAAAAAAAAACCACGTTGTCACTTACTCCTCCAGAATCCACCCCCCACTTTGAGCACACCCCACTGTTCTTGGCTTTCGGAAGCCGTTCTGGAAGTCCTCTCTTGTGAGCGTGTTTGCAAGGTGCAAAGAAAATCCAGGAATGCTGCTGGGTTAAAACAAGGCAAGATGGTCTCATGCACTTATTTGCCAGATCTGGTACTATGTGACTTCTTAGAAGTCACAATGACCAAGGAAAATCATTGCTTTGAATTGATTCAGGACATGAGGCATGGCAGAGGACTTGCAGTACTCCCTGAGAAAAGGCTTTGCAGGAATGATGGTGGGTGTGTGTCGGAAGTGAGAAGAGTGAGTGGGATTTATGGCAAAGTGTCTTTTACTGTGATAAGCATTTGAATAAGCATTCACTGTATTTCTGATCACACCTCATGTTTCTGGGTCACATTACCTGCTAACAGCCGTGGCCTGGCTGTCATGGCTGCTGAGGTTCTGTGTGGTTCTGCTTCACGTGTTTTCCTATTCTGGGATTCAGGCTGAGAGAGCAGTCTGTGTGGGACACACCTGTCTTTAATACAGAGGGGAACAAAGAGAGGTCAAGCCAGGCTGGGCAACTGCCCTGAGATTGTCACGCATGGAAGCCCAGATGCTCCTGCTCGTGGGGCTCGTAGCCGAAATCTCAGCATCTCTGCATCAGGGAAGCTCATTCCTCCTCTCCAGGAGGGAATTGGGGATGGTGAACATTCACACACCCTACTCAACACTGATTAGTCCCTCTGAAACAATCGCGTTTTCTCTGCTCTTTAGATGTCTACAAACTTTTTTGAGTGAATAAAATTTGACATTTTTCTTTTGTGGATTCAGGGTTGGATGCTACCTACGTCGTGAGTCCTAGACACTTTGTATAGGCTGTATTTCCAAATATACTCAATGAATATTTTTAGAGTTCCTTAAGCTTATGGGCTCACAAGATAACCCACTCTCTCTTTTCCCCCTAAACATCTGATTCTTGGAAGTCATTCTATGAAACTACTGTAAACTTTAAAGGAACATAAGTTAGATTTTAAAAGAACTTGAGGTTTTTAAGTCCTCCATTAACAGGTACTTTAGGCAATGGCTGGAATTAGGAATGGACTCACAGGGGTGAACCCAGGGACTTCTGAGCACCATTTGGGATGCTGTGTTATCAGTTGTATCTAAAATGCCCTCCAAAAGGCACATGCTGGGCCCTGGGTTGCCAGCTGATGGGATTTTGGAAAGTTGTTAGATCCTAAGAAGTGTAATTGGGTCAGTGGATTCAGTCCTTCAGGGATCTATAGTTTGATGGCAATTTTTGGAGGTGATGGAAACTTTAGGGCTGGACTGTAGTTGACAGGAGTGGGCTCTGATGACATGACTTTGAAGGCTCTATTGTATGACTTTGCCCTTTCCTTTCTGGCTGTCCCTAGCTCTCTGTTTCATGAGAATTATTTTCCTTTGACATGCCCTTCTGCCATGATGTTTCTGTTGTACCCAAGGTCTAAAAGCAATGGGCTCAGCTGACCGTAGACTGACACTTCAGAACTCCTTTAAGTTATTGTCAGACATTTTGTCACAGCAATAGAAAGCTGACCCACACTGTGAGAGGAATGACTAATTTTCAATTATAGGTTGTTTGCAGCTTTGCAGTTAAACCCCCTGGGCTGATTTAAATGGTCATCTGGATTTAGGGCCAACCTTTCAGGGAATGGAGAAATAGAAAGCAGATGCTGAGAGAATCCTAGACATTCAGCCAAGAGGCTGCACCTGTGCAATTGAACCAAGAGTTACAAACCAGAAATGAGAGGGAAATCACTTTTTACACCTCTTTTCCTCTGCCAGAGAAATCAGAGTTAATGACAAGAATACTGAGTGTGGGTCAGGTAAATAGAATAGAGCTTCAGCCTTGGCAGAAATGACAGGACACATACATGGGTGTAGCTAGGAAGTAAAGAAATGGTGAAAGTTGACAGGCCTTAACTTTCTTAAGCCAACGTGGGCAGAGGAAGGGAAAGGCTGTCAGATCTTAAGGAAAGAAGTCTGTATGAAGAGGACCGCTCAGCACACGGAGGGCCTTTTGGTAAAGGGACACAGTCCACTGGCAACTACATAACAGAGACGTAATCCAGGGATACAAATGTTCTGTGTCTCTTTCTAGCATCCTCTGCCCTCCTGCACATGCTCCTATTGGCTGAGGCCACAGGAACCCAGTCCAAAGGACCACAGGGATCCAGTGATGCACCCCGCACTGGTGAGCACGCCAGGAAGGATGCTGCCCTCAGTACCTGGCTCTATTTTCTCTGTGCTGACCGACCTCTATGAATACTTGCACTGTGAGGCATATTTCCTGCCTCTGCTTCTCTGCTTGAGAAGTTTTGCTGACCTCATTCGAGATGCCTAGGCTGCCTGTGCACAGCACAGCCCAAAAGTCAAGGCCGCCGAGCTCGACTCCCACCCAATAGGACGTGATCTACAGATAAATGTCACAGCTCTGCAGCTGACCCAAAGTAGGCCAGATCAGAAGTTCGTTCTTCACAGTTCTTGAGAAGATCCCAAGGAACAGCAGCCCTGTGATTAGCACACTGCCAATTGACCTTTCTTCTAGTCTCTTTTCCTCTTCCTTTTCCCATTCTTATCCGTCAGCTTCCTGAGGCCACTTCACAGCGAACTCACGTCCTGCTAGGTCTGGAGATCTCGCTGTGGGAAACACAGATGAAAACACACGGAGAGTGGTCTGCAGAGACAAGCAGAAACTATGTCCCACAGCGCTTCGCTTCAGGGTCTAAGGGGGCAAGAAACAGAGACTTCAGCCTAGTATGGCAATGGCAGTGTGAGGAATCATGGGAACGCAGCAAAGAGGGCAGCCCAATCTGGGGTGAGGGCTGGGCTCAGGGGAAATTTTTCTGGAGTATGATATCTAGATCCAGTCTTTCAGACAGAAATTGCCTTTCTCAGGACTGGAAATGCACCGTGCGGAAAGGGAAGTGGCAGCTCCTTGCCCAACCTCCTCCCTGCAGGAGGGGAGCTGGCTAGAGCCCTTTCGCAGTTCCTCGCTCCCCCCGCTGTTTTGAAAGGTTCTGATATGAGGAAAATATCCCCTCCGGGAGCTGTTGCCCTTTCATGATTTGCCAAACACCTCCTCAGCAAGGTACCCAAAAGCTGCAGTAGCCAATTGAGATTCAAAGCGAAAGCAGATCTAAATGAAGGTCTGAGGAAAAGACTGTGTTTATTGTGCTCCGGGCACTCCTGGCAATCTCCCCTGGAGGAATTCCCCAGCGTGCTGCCTGGCTCTAGGCAGCCAGGGGAATGGCTTCTCACAGGAGCTGTAGACACATCTGTCCAAATGGGAAAAGGCGTGTGGCCGTGAATCAGAAGCTGTCTGATGCGCTTTGGGGCAATTGCCCCGAGTAGTTTTTGATGTTTAGCTCTTAATAACCTTAGCTCTGCCTGAGTATTTGGCCTGAGTATGAGGCCCAAATGATTTTTGAGGTAAAGGATGTCAGGAAATAAGACGCCATTGTGACTGTGGTCCAAGCCCTTCACTTACGTAGGAAAATGACGTTAGAGCATTAAGTTGACTAGCTGAGGGTGCATGAGCAGCTGATAGAACTCAGGCCATGTCCTCTTCCCAGGCCCACAGAGACCAGGGCCGGGCTGGTCCTCAGCTTTTACACTTTGGCCTGATTTGTTTCCTCTAGAGGCCTCAGACATCCTCCCAGAACCTAATGTACTCAAGTATCTTTACGAGATGTGATGAAAAACGCAATGAATCCTGCTGCCAAGTACCACCCAACAGAGAGGCAGGCCAGTGAAAACATTAAAGGTGTCCTCGTGAACCTTATTTATGGAATCTGATACTATGCGACTTCTGGCCCTTCCCCAGTGATAAAATGACCACAGAGGTAAATGTTTTCAATAGATGTGCGACATCGAAATAGCCAGGGTGGCACAACTAAAGGCACTCACAGGAGAGGATGCCCAGAACTATTTCCAAATGCAGTGAGGATGATGGGATAAGTCTGCTTGAAACGAAGAGGAGTGTTCTAAGGGAGGCTGATAGCAACGTATCTTTTACTGTAGTAGTTCTTTATAATTAAACACATACCATATTTTATCACACCTTGTAGCTTGATAATAACCAATTATGACACACCGTGAAAAATTCACGCATGGCGATTATTTTCAAACTCACCCGAAAGGGAGAGGAAAACTGAGGCATCTCATGCTCATTGACCAAGATACAGAATTAAATAGGGTGACTGCCAAATTTCGTGTCCACCCAGAACCTACAGTGTGACCTTATTTGGAAATAAGGTCTTGACCAATGTAATCGATTGAGATGAGATCATGCAAGATTCAGATGAGCCCTAGAAGCAATGACTGATGTCCTACAAGAGGAGCCAATGAAGACACACTTAGAGAATTTCATGCGAAGACAGAGGCAGAGATCAGAGGGAGGAATCAAAGAGGAGCACCAAGAGCTGGTGGTGGCCTCCAGAGAGTAGGGGAGGAGACTGAACAGCTCAGGCTCTGGGCCTGTGGAGGGAGCAAGGCCCTGCTGACTCCTTGATTTTCAATTTCTAGCCTCCACAGCTGTGTGAGATTACATTTTTATTGTTTTGTTGTTGTGGCATTTTGTTACGGAAGCCCTAGGAACCCAAGGCAGTCCTCACACTAAGGGACTTGGTTTGTATCCTGCAGGGTACGGTGAGCTGCCATCTAATGAAAGCCTGCTTCCTATTTGTGTGCCTATTTTCTGACCCGTCTTGACTGCTGAGCTCCAGATTCTTAAGCTGACCTCTACATGCCTGAGTCAGCCAGCTTTCTCATCGTTGAGAAGCAGCACCTACACCTTCGAGATGCAAAGGTTTATGTGGCTCACGGTTCAGGGATTCAGTCTGTGACCGGTTGGCTCCATGGTGAGGACATCATGGAGGAAGAGTGCGGCAGGGCAAAGCCAGTCAGCTCGTGATGGCCAAAGAGAAGAGCTAGGGAAAAAGACAGACAGGAGCTGACTTAGGAGGCCTGCCCAGAAACACCCAGCAGCGTGCTTTCCTCACAACCTTGGGTTTTATCAACTCAATGAAATTGTCAAGTGAAGAGTAACTGTCACCGTGCCTGTACCAGGCACCTGAGTGCATAGCTGCCTGCACACAAGACAGGCCAGGCCACATCCACTGTCCAGCCGGTGTGGGGCCTGAACCCTTCCAAGCTCATCCCCCATCCACATCTGCCTCAACCGTACTCCAGCATGACCAGTACATCGAGAAGCTGCACCTCGAGCGGCTCCGTCTGCCGTCACCTCTGGGGGCTGTGGTCCCTTCCGTCATCTGTTCTAAAGATGAGAACGTTGCAGCTGACAGTTCCCTCAGTGTGGTTCAGGTGCCGCCTCTTGGCTCCCGCAGCTGATATCTGAGAACCCCATCAGTGGATTCCTTCCACATGCCGAAGGCTGGTTACACCTGAATTCTCACCTGTCCCTGGTAACATTTTGAGTTGACTGGTTCCCAGTCCTGGTGAGGTGCTGAAATTGCCTTTGTCACAAGGTTAGAAAAAGAAAATAAGGTCCACTCTAGAGACCGTGGTTGAGTAGGCCTGGGTTGACTCTGTCAATCACATTTTTTTTCCTAAGACATTTCCATAGGAATTCCGGTATAAATTTGTGAAGTACCTCACCCTCAAAGGGGTTAAGTGCTAAAGTTGGCTAAGTCTTTTTTCTTTATTTAAATTTTATTTATTTACTTATTATTTTTGTAGCACTGTGGGTTAAACCAAAGATCTTTGCACTGAGCTACCTCCCAACCCTTTAAGTTTTATTATTTTTTTAAATTTTGAGATAGGGTCTGCCCATAAACACTGGCAGAAATTTAGTATTTTAATATAAAGAAAATTTCACTAAGTATCTTGCATATGTATTTCACATAGAAGTTTCTTTGTGGCATATTTTCAGAAATAGAAACTTGTCCACTAATGATGTGCTTGTTCTACTTTACTACAAATTGCAGTGTTGGTAAAGGGTGATGCCTTAGCCAGAAACTTTGTCACACGAATTTGCTTGTTAAAGTATGAAAGTGGTAAATTTGATTAGTAAAGTTTTCTAATATTGAAAAACTTCCTCTTTTGGTTCTCTTCTCTTTTTCTCTCTCTTTTCCTCTCCTATCTCTCTCCTTGTGTGTTATGAGTGCACTTAACTACTTTGTTGGAATTAATTGACTAATGTTAGAATGTTTGTATTTCAATTTAAAATAATATTATGAAACAAGGTGTGATTGGACACTATAATCCTAGCACTTGGGAAGCTGAATCAGGAGAATTGCCATGAATTCGAGGTCAGCTTGGGCTACACAGAGAGTTCAGGAGTAGCCTGGACTGCAGTGTGAGACTCTGTCTCAATACACACACACACACACACACACACACACACACACACATAATATGATCAAAAGTTTTATTTTCTATTATTATTGTTCCCTCTTTGGCATTATTTACATTAATCTCATGACTTAGGTCTTGCAATACCCACAGTAGTGAACTGAGCATTTAGATTCTAGGTGTGGCACCAGGTCAGCTACACAGTTCACAAAGCAACCTATTAGATAATATCAGATTGCTCTAATGACAGCTCATGTGCAAAGGAAAGAGACCATATTAGTGGACTTAGGAAGCACCATGCCTTAGAAGTACATGTTGAAAATAATAACTGATGTAGCTATAACAGCTCTGCAGGTACCAGCCAGGATGTGAGCACAAGTTATAGTTTCCCACTAGGTAGGTATAGTTTTTCTTCATTCTTCCTAAGAATGACACGGTTCACCAATCACAGGGCTTTTTAGTTTCTTTGTTTTCCTAACCATATGTTAGGCTGCCTGGAGCACAGCTAATGGTCTACCTTTACCATATGCCCAAGGTTAACCCATGGTTAAATTTGTTCATCCAGAAATAGAAAGCTTTTGTATATTTCATTATTCTTTACTCACAGCAACTTTTCTGCTTTCTAGTTTCAAGAAGGACTTCTATAAAACAGAAATTGTCCATTCCAAGAATGCCTGCTGAATTGTTGCCTGTGAGATTATCTCAGGATGTTGTTTTGGGCGTGGGGGATGGGAGCATGGAAGGCAGACTATTGACCAATAGCTTAATTTACCGTAGGGTCAATTCAGGACTTTTATTTTGTTGGATCATTGTTCATAATTTATTGTGAATATATACATTTTATCGAGGTCATCAAATTCGTTATTGCAATATTATTATTGGCAAAGTTTCTCCTGTAACTGCAGTTAAGCTTTTTTGTCATTGTTAGTATTGTTTATTTGTTGGTTTTACTGGAGTAATTTTATCAGTTATTTTATATTTTATGAATGTTTCCAATAAACTGGCTTTAAAAAATAAACTTCTTTACCCCATACTTTTTTCAGCATAATTGCTTTTTGGTTTTACCTTCATCTTTTTACGTTTCTCTCTGCTGATTTTATGCTTTTCCTTAACTTTTGAGTTAAATATGTACTTTCTGGCTGTTTAATTTTTTAAATACAGACATTTATGGCAATATATTTTCCTCTACATAGTCTTTTAATAGTATTACTTAAGTTTTAATGTGTAATCCTTTTATCATCACTCACATCTAAATTCCGTTATGATTTCTACTTTAACGCATGAATTGTTAATTGTGCCTTTTCATCTCTAAACATACGTTTTATTTGTTCCTTTGCACAATGTCACTTAAATAAGGTGACGGTAGTTTGTTCCTTTCTCCATTTTTTTTTTTTTTTTTTTTTTGCAATAAACCAGAAGGTTCTCCTCCCCCTAAAATAATGATGGAGGTAACAAATACACCCAGTGTGTCTTACAGAAAAACATTTATGTAATAGATCAAGCGTATCGTTGCATAGAATGTTTACTTACCACTGCGTTTAATCTTATTTTTACGGACATGTTATCATTCAACCAACATTTAGTTACCTATGCCTATGCAAGAAGTCAAGGTAACAGCCAAGTGTAGGAGATCTTGTGTGGGAGCCTGGAGGCCCCGGGCAGGATAACGGGCCTCAGGTCCAGAGAGACAGGGAGGAAATGGGGGTCTCAAAGGGTCACGAAGGGGGCTGGCTGGGCTGTGCCTTGAGGAAGAAACAGAGAGCAGTCAGAGAGGGGAGAGTCCCACAGGCAAGGGGACCAGCGTAGGTGGATGTATGGAGATTGGCGGGGCAGGCGGCTTCGTGAGCAACGCAGGAGCACAGAGAACCAAGAGTCATTTTCTTCAGTAACCTCTAGACATCAGGCTGAGAACAGTAGGATTTGTGTTAGGGTGGATGTTCAGAGAGGCGGTGTGTGAGTCAGGCCCTGCTTTTATCTTCAGCTCTGCAGCTTCTGCGTGGCTCCTGTGCTCCGGGTGAGCACTCCTTGCCTTCCTCTTAGGGACAGCCTGATCAGCCAGCCTCAGAGCTGGCAAAGATCGCTTAACTGTCTCCCATCTGCTCAGGGAAGACACAGGGCTGGAGACTCGACGTGTGCCAGGCGCTGTGCTGAGTCCCTTACACACCTTACTTAGATCCACCGTGGGTGGGGTGGGAAAGTCATGCTGCTCTGTCTCATGATGCACACGAGTAAGTGGAGAGTCCAGTGTCCAGTACTTGCTCAAGACCTCTGCTAAGAGCTGAGCTGCCTACAGCAAACTGTCCTCGTATTGGAGGAGGGGAATCATTCCCAAAGCTCACAGGCAGGCATAGCCCTAACTCCCAGTAGTATTTAGAGATGAGGCTTTTGGGAAGTAAATAGATCATGAGAGTGGGATGCCCATAATGAGATTGGTGTTCATATAAGGAGAGAAGTCAGGGTATCTCTCTGTCCCTCCCTCTCTGCCTTTCTGTCTTTCCCTCCTCTGTGAGGACACAGTAGGAAGACAGCCCTCGTGGGGTGGTGGAATGGCAGTTCTAGATCTGTGAAATATAAATCCCTGTTGTTTGAATCACCCAGTCTCTGGTGGCAGCCAGAGCTAATACATGCTTATGGCTACAAAGTATCTAGATAGGATTCAGTCCTATTAGGCCTCACCACAGCTCACACCGGCCTTGTAACCTTCCCAAAGGATTTACAAGCAATTGCCAACATTACAAAGAGCCATGTAGCATTTGCCCTCACACAACAGATCTCAGGGTTAGCCTCAGCCAGAGTCAGCTCTGAAATTCTGTCAGTTAGGGAAGTTTACCTGAAATTAACAGAATATTTAACTAAATGTCCCCTAATAACAAGAAGTCCAAAGTGGGTGGTCCCGGTGTTAACGAGGCCAGTGCTGACTGAGCAGCGGGAAGACATCATGATGGACCCATGCGCTTCCCTCTGTTTTTGCTACCTCCACCAGGGTGTCATCACGCGAACATGCATGGTCCCAGGATGACAATGCCAAGGCTAGAAGGAAGCACTGGAGTGTGTGTGTGTGTGTGTGTGTGTGTGTGTGTGTGTGTGTGTGTTGTAGAGCGGGGAGGAATGCCCTCTAGACTTCTTTCCCAAACTCAGGAAACTTCTCTTTATGTCCCATGTCCCATTGTCCCAAAAAGATTCACAGAAGCGATCTGAAGAGCATTTTTACCCCGTCAAGAGAAGCGCTGTCTGTTAGGGAGGAAGCCAGGAGAAGGCAGCTGCTGCTTCTGCAGCCCTCGGGCCTGCCGCAGGAGCTCACTTTAAGACTTTCTTATTGCTGTTTACTGCTTTGTGCTTATTATCTGCTGGTTTATAAACACATATGAGTCACAATTATTACTGAAGGCATAAAATTTGTTTGGTGTAAACACTTTCAGAGCTGAGCCAATCATTTTTTCAGTTTATGCAAGAAATGTTTACTGAGAGCCAACTTCATGCCAAATTATGTAGTGTAGGCAGGGAGATAAAAGTAACTTCCCATATTGACAATGATGGTGACAATGGTGCTGCTGATGGCGATTCATACATTCCTTTGTGGTAGAAAAATTAAACTCATCTTGGTGATTACACTTTGTCCCCCCCAGGCATGAAGCATTGCACTCTTTATCCCATGCCGCACTCTTCCCATTCTCCCAATAGCCAGAGAGAGTAAAGACTGGGTCGGTTCCTGCAGGATTCCCCAGGGAATGGGTCGTCCAAACAAGACAAACACCGTGTGGTTGTAATGACGGAAACATCAAATTTGCTGGTGAGCTTCACAGTGAGTCTCAAGTTTCACAGGTTATAGCATCGTAGGTTTTCCCATAGATTGAAATAGTATTAGACCTTTTTCCCATCTTCTTGGAGTTTCTGGTTCATGCAGGAAGTGGAGTCTCACGTCTGTTGTTCCAGAATAACCTTCAAGGTGTCAGGGCCGCCAGGAAGGTAAGCAGAGGAAATGATTACTAGAAGGAGACAGTGGCCTTACAAGGCCTAGGAAGGGCAGGGGCCCAGGGGAATAGGTCAGCTCTTGCAATGAAGAGCAGTGCTGCCACCAAAGCTCAGAGAGGAGAGTGAGCAAGAGCAAGGACAGTGACAGTAAGAACGGCTGTGTAAGAGCCCTCGCCATGAGCTCCGCCTAAATTGTCTTTCTTCAGTGCTTCAAGGCTGTGAGGTGCCGAAAGGTTAGGAAATATGGAAGAGGGCATCATGAGTGCATTTCAAACCAAGGTTTACTTGCCTCAAAAATTTCAGTCATCACACAGAGGCCATCTGAGTACAGCAGTGAGCTCATGAAGGATTATCCATGATCATAGGCAGGATGGGAGATGTGCCAGGGAAGGAAAAGTGGGGCACAGAGCAAAGAGGGGTGACCATAAACTTTTGGAGAGGAGGCCATCTGCTCTTTCTAATGCCTGATGCGCCGCTGGGGTCTAAGAGGTATTTGCTTAGTGGGTGGATGGATGGAAAGGCACATGGTCTTAGGTGAATAAAAAGGTGGATTGTGGAACTTGGACTTCAACTTGTGGTTAACTGGGAGCCAGGAATGTTTCTTGAGCAGAGATAGTAACAGAAAAATAGTACTGTCAGGATTGTCCTGACAGAAATGTAAAAACAAAACAAAACAAACAAACCAAAAATCCCAAAAACCCAAACAAATAAATAAGCAAAAATAAATCTTCATTCTCAGGTCCCAGGGGTAGACTTTGATTCCACCCACGTGGGAAGTCTTGGATGGTCCTAGGCAGCTCTGCCCATGTTGGTGACTGGGGACTAAGTTCCTGGCTCTGCCTTCTATTTATGGTTGGGTCTAGTAAGTCCTCCTGAGCAGACCTAGTTAATGCCCTCGGTGGTTAAAGCACTTACCTAGCAAGCTCAAGGCCCGGGCTCAATGCCCTAGCACCACATAAAAGATTAGCTGGGCATGGGGAAACTTACCTGTGAATTCAGCCCTCGGGGTTGAAACAGAGGGATGGATACCCACGTTTCTGAGGTCAACCTGGGCTGCAAAGTGAGTACAAGATTATCCTGAACTATTGAGTGAGACTCTGGCTCAAAAAACCAAAAACCAAAACCAAAACAAACAAAAACCCAAACTGCTCTCTCGGTGTTGGCTTCTGAAGCTCCTTTTTGTTCTCAAACTACCTGAGCCCCTCATCCTTGAGTATTTCTCTTTGAAACATGCCCAGAGTTGTAAAGTGGATGATGCCTTCTCTTTTTAGTGGCCTGACTGTTGTCCTCTTAACATCTAATTTTACCCCCATTTTATTGACACGTATAAGTGAAAAACATAAAATTTACATTGATCCTGAGTATTTTTGTGCCCATATATATCGTGGCACAGTTACACACCCTTCCCTTCTCTCTTTTAGACCCTCCCCCTCCGTCCCCCTCCCTGCTACTTCCCATTATTCCCCACATTAAGTTCTATGAAATAATTGTGATCTGAGTTTCTAATATCAGAGAAAACATTCAATATTTCACCTTTTGCTTCTGACACTAAACATAATGGTCTCAAATTGCCTCCATTTACCTGCAAAAGCCTCCAACCTGTCTGTCTTTGTAGATGCATAGTATTCCATTGTGTATAAATACCACAGCTTGGGTATCCATTGGTCTGTTGATGGGCACTTTGGTGTCTTCCACATTTTAGCTATTGTTAGTTGTGCTGCTGTGAACATGGGTATACATGTATCTCTGTTACATGTTGTTTTTAAATCTTTTGGGAAAATTCTCAAAAGAGGTATCACTGGATTGAAGGGCATATTTATATCCAGTGTTTTGAGAGACTTTCATACTGCTTTCCGTAGGGATTGTACCAGTTTACATTCCCACCAGCACTGCAGGATGGCTCCTTTTTCTCCACAGCCTCACCAGCACTGATTGCCATTTATGTTCTTGATCTATGCCAATCTCTCTGGAGTTAGATGGTATTTTAGTGATGTGTTGATTTGCATTTCTCTTGTAGCTAAGGATGTTGGACATCTTTTCATGTATCATTGGCTATTTGAACTTCATCTGAGAATTGCCTGTTCGTTTCTTTTGCCTATTTTTCAGTAAGGTCTTTGATTTTGAGGGGCTTCTTTTTCTTCAGCTCCTTGTATATTTTGGTTATGAGCCTCCTCTCTGAGGTATTGGTGGTGAAAATTTTTTCCCAGTCTGTTGGTTCTCTTTTTATACTGTTGATAATTTCCTTTGCTGTGCAGAAACTTTCTATTTTGACATAATCCCATTTGTTAATTCTGGGGGTTTTGGGTGTCTTATTAAGAAAGTCTTTCCCTACACCTATGATATTTGCCCACTTTGTCTTCCAGAAGGTTCAGTGTTTCACTTTTAATTTCTAGGTCTTTGATCCACTTTGATTTAATTTTGGTGCATGGTGACAGGTGTGTGTCTATATTCATTCTTCTGAATGTGGATAGCCAATTTTCCCAGCACTGTTTGTTGAAGAGGCTGTCCTTTCTCCAGTGTATGCTTTTGGCTCCTTTATGGAAAATTAGGTAGCTGAGGGTATTGAGTTTCTCTCTGTATCCTCAAATCTGTTCCACTGGTCTACCTGTCTATTTTTGTGCCAGTACCATATAGTTTTTACAACTATTGCTTCATAGTATAACTTGGTGCCTGGTATTGTAATGCTTCCTGCCTTTGTCTTGTTACTTAAGATTGCTTTGGCTATTCTAGGTTTCTTTTGGGTCCATATGAATTTAAGGATTATTTTTTCAACTTCTGTAAAAAAAATTGTTGGCATTTTGATAGAAATTTCATTGAATCTGTATATCAGTATAGTCATTTTGACTCTATTGATTCTGCCTATCCAAGAACAGGAGGTGTCTTTCCATTTTCTGATGTCATCTACAATTTCTTTCTTCTGGGTAGAGTAATGTAATTTTCTTTATATAGGTACGTCATACTTCACTTCCTTGGTTAGGTATACTCCTAGGTATTTACATTTTTGCTGGGCTATTGAGAACGGGATTGTTCTTCTGAGCTCTTTTTCAGTGATTTCATTGTTAGTGTAGAGAAAAGCTATTGATTTCTAGTATTAATTTTGTTGCCTGTGATTTGGCTGAATTTATTAATTAGTTCCTACCCATATCTCTTGTTCCAAGGAGCACTGGTCTCTGGGCAGCAGGACTCCTCAAGTTCCAGCCACAAAGCAGCGTGTGCACCCTCCGCACCCTCCACCATCCCCAGCTGCAGGGAACACATCCAACGTTCTGGTGTTGACCCCACTGAAGGGTCTCACAAAACTGAGGAGACACCCAAAAGACAGTGGCGTCTGGGGAGTTACCTCTTTAGTGATTTTTGTTCCTTTAACTTTCGACTTTCTTTGCAGCCGTAGTGAAGAAGGGCCTGGATAAGTTCTCTGACATTTTTGTGAGTCACACACTTGGACAGGAGACCTGCGTTGGAACTTCTCTTCTGGGGCCTCATGGCACTGATCACAGGCTTTGGTTTCAACATCCTGGTGTAAATTTTTCTTCACATAATTTGTGCCAAGAGGAACTTTTTTCCTCTTTGATCTTCCATCCAAATGCTCTGTGTCGTTATGTTTTTGTGACTCAGTAGCTGAGACACACACTCAAAGTCACAAGATGGAATGACTCATACCTGTTTTTTTTTTTTCCTCTCCCTGAAGCCTGAGGTACAGTGTGGCTATGTTAAAGCCTGAGCATTTCCAAATTCCAAGTAAAGGGAACCCGGAAAGGGGAGAGGATGCTGTGTGTTAAGAATTAAAGAGGGGGAGAGCTTTGTATTATTCTGGGGAAGTGGTAGCTTGGTCCAAGGAAAAGTACTTGAAATAGTAAGATGAGTTACTGCGTGATATATTGAGGATCTTCTGTGTCATGAGGCAGATTCTCATGTGCTTCATTATAATGCATCATTTAGTGCTCAAAACAACAAAGGTCCTTCTCTAGCTAGAGTCTACGCCGGAGAGTTTGGTTATATGACACTTTCTCTGGAAAATCTTTCCTGACCTCAGGCCACACTGAATGCTCCTGCTCTGTTCTCCCAAAGCAAACTGTACTTGAGCACTTATCAAATTGGGTGGTAGCTGTCTGTTAAATACTCTATTATTAGTTATAGAAATAAAAAATGGTCACGAGTATCTGCCTTATCTTATGTGCTAAATGCATTGTATAATGGAATGAATTTTGCCCCTTGCTGTTAGGATAGGTTGGGTTATGCTGTAAATAAGTAAACTCAAAATCTAGATAGCTGAAGACAGCAAAAGCTGACTCTTTGTTTTTCTCCTATAATTATTATTTTATTAGTATGTGTTTGTGATACATAATAATCACATCCAACCTGGGGAATGAGGATGCATGCATATCGCATCTTAATCATTGTTACTTCCTCCTCCCTCTCTGCCCCCCCCCCCCCCCATTCTCCCTCATTCTCGGATCCTCTTCCCCTCTCCATCCTTCCTTTGGTGTGCTCTTTAAACTGTTTGCATGTTGGGGTTCTTGCATATGAGAAACCATGCAACATTTAACCTTCTATCTGTCATTTATTTCACTTACCAAAATGGTCTCAAGGTGCATCCATTTTCCTACTGATTTAAATTTATTCTTCTTCATGACTGAACCAGTCAAGCAAAGCCCAAGAGATTCCGCAGAGCAGATTTCCTTCGTGGAGTGGCTCAGGCAAGCGCACTGCTTGGATCGCATGGTTTCATTTCAATAAAGTTGTTGTAGTAGAGAATCACATGTGCCAGTCTCCCATTCCTCAGTCAGGAGGTGGTGCGCAGTCACTTCTCCCATCCTGTTGGTCAGAACCAGTCACATGGTCTTGTATACTTGTGAAGGGCGTGACTATGGTGAGAGGCTGGAGAAGAAGCATAGGAGACTTTTGGTGTGTCTGAATGCAGTTGCTCACCTGCTGGACCCCGAAGCTCCCATCTTATACCTAAAGCAAAGATTTTAGCTTGCCAGGAGCTCAAAGTGAGGATGTGGAAGGTAAAACGCTGGGGGTAGGTTGGCGGCATGGAAAACCCTCAAGTCATTGGATGGCTGCTTCAGCTACTTCACTTTGTAACTACTTTTTTTTCAATCTGGCAGATGAGGGCTGCAGTAGTCCTGTGCCTGAGTTGAGGTTGGGCATAGGCCTGTAAAGCCAACAGTGGAAGGCCAGAGGCAAGTGCATGAGATTCAAATCTGTGTGTGAGAAAAAGACTTAGATAAATAGTGAAGGACAGAAAACTCAGGTGGTGCTGAAGTGGATCCCGGGAGACACTGTGACGTGCTGAGCCAGGGTCAGTGGGGCAAGCTGCCTTGAGGTAGTGGAGGCCTCTCCTCTTTTCATCGACTTTTATACTTCTCCAGCCCCAGCCCTGTCATGACAACAGTCCACAGAATTAAAGTCGGCGTGTCAACGACTCGACTCTTTCCTCTGCTGTCTTTCATCAGCCCATTCCTGGTGAAATGAGCACAAGAAGAGCAGAGGAGTCAGTATAGCAGTCAGGTTGATTTTGATATGTCCAATTTTGGCCATTTCGTTGTGGTTGCCAAATGCCCAGTGGGAGCTGGGAAGCAGGATTGGGGGCTTACAGACAGGTAAGACCAAGTCTCCTCCCCTGGACATGCAGCATTTGAAGAGGACCAGGCGACATTCAAATGGATCCCTGAGGCCACTGAATGACAAAGGTCCTTGTAAAGGGGGGACTCAGCAATGTGTGCACAGCGGGGAGCTACTGAGCAGAGTTCTTGAAAGAGAGATTCATCAAGGAGGGCATGCCTCTGAGGAAGGGATTAGGGCTCAGAATTCTGAGGGGTTCCCAGTTTACTTTTCAGTGCTCCTACAAGCCAGTGGCAGAAACAAGAAATCCAGACAGCTGCTGCTGTCGCAGAGACATCCCTGCATCTCAGGGAGCTGGGGCCTAAGCATGGGTGAGGACAGGCACTGGGCTGTAGGACACCTCAGTTTTAGCTGCTGCACTACTGTCAGTCTGTTTTGTGACCTCGCACAGCTTATTCATTCTGAGCCTTTGTCTTCCTTTGAGCTCTGTACAGCCTTCCAGGTGGGCAAGTCAGGATAATTCTCTTTTTTTAGGAAATAAAACTGAGTGCCCTGGGAGGTGGATCTTCATCGCTGCTGCATTTCACACGTAAACCAACAGACAATGTCACTAAACTTGAGCAACTAACTGCCAGGGTGAAAGCCGGTGTTCTGGGACTGCTCCAGCTCTGCCTGCAGACAACACATCCTATTGCTGTGCTCACGTGTCAGGAGTACAAAAGCTTGGGTGTGATTTTCTGAAAATGTGAGACATTACCCTCCTAGAGTGAAGACTTTCCATGCTTTAAACATGTGTAAGATATTCTGAACTCAGTAGTCTCTCTACAGCCCTGAAGCCATTTCACAAGTGATATATTGTGAAAGTGGTCACTCAGATTGGCACTTCCATACCATCGGGGCACCAATATCCTCTCTCCCCTATTTTAAAGCAATTGAAACGTCCCATAAATACAGCATAGTTTAGTAAACCTCCAAACACAAAGCTCCAGCTCTTACTGAAGTGAAAGACACTCTACCTTACCTGTTGTTTGGGGAAATGGCCCAAGACCTGCTTCAACCTGAGTTGCCCAAAACCTGCAGTCAAAACTATGTTTCACCATTAGCCTTCAAGCTCTTTCCCCTTCAAATGGCATTGAATTCATAAATCTTGAGCAGCATGATTTTGATCTAGTAATCCAGAATAGGGAAATCGCTATCAAGTTAGACATCACTGATTGACACAAAGTGGAAAGCTGGACTTTCGGAGAGCCGTCCTTGACTTGTTGCTTTGTACTTTTCTAAAAAGTCTTATTCTTGCAGTTATACGGTTGAATTTCAAGTCTATTAAATTCCCGTGGCCTTTAGGTTCGATTTCTTTTTAAATCAGTCTCTCTGACTTCCATCTGTACCGCTTCCTCCATAGTGTTGGCAGTCATTTGGCCCAATGACTTTGGCTTCAGTTTTCTCATACCCAAAGCATGTCTGCGTAGAACCGCTGGGAGGTTTGTCAAAGGCCCAAATCTGGTCTCCTGGCCGTCCACAAGGACTCCCGCACACTCTCTTGTCTGCTGGACAAAGGCCAGGCTCCCGTGCCAGAGTGTCTCTATTCCGCACATGTTGCGCAGCTCCTACATCATCCATCTTGACTCTTCTCCTTACTCTGAAGAGTACTCAGGTGTGAGAACCACCCCACTTCCTCCAGTGTGGCTGGTTCTTTCTCTTTTGTGTGTTTGTCCTTGCTGGTCTCTGATGGTGCTCTGCTGCCATCTCAGATTCTGCTGATCCTCCAGGCTAGCTGCCTGTTACGTTCAGATCTAAACTCGGACCAAGCCTAAAAATCCTTGAACGATTTTCCTGACCTTTCGACCCAGAATGTGCATGGTTCTTCTGAGTTCTTATGGTCCCTAATACTTTCCTACTGTTGATCCATCACCCCCAAACTGTTGCTGCTCATTACAATATCAGCTCTTATATGGCTGGAATCGTCAGACAAACACTTGCTGCAGAATAGATTCTCAGTCAGTAATAACTAATGTATTAATGATATATGAATTATTAATGGTAACAATAATATGTAATATTGCTGAATGAATAAATGCGTAGGTGATGAGTATCTTGACAATGAGATCTGCAGGTAATGAAGCTGCAGCTGAGGTGTTAGTGGTTTCACCCAACCAACTGAGGTGTCTCTTTCATGCCAGTGCCTTGGACATGCCATGTGAATCGGCATGAATCATACTAAGGGTATCTGGGTCTGGTCAAGAATGCGCCATTTTCTCTAGGCAGAAAAGTGAGTGTACAAGGTGCAGAGCTCAGCAGCTTCCGTGACCTCAAACTGAATGCCACTGTCCTCTCTACTTTAGTCCTCTCCTTTGTGGTCACCTCAAGAAGGCTTGGGAGAAAATCAAAACAGCTGGACGATTCCATTAACAACCAATAATCAGGGAATGTTGCTAAATTTATTTCAAACTGGACTAGCAGCAACTCCCTATGGGTCCATTAACCTGCCGCTGAAATTAGATTACATAGAAATAACATTGAATAAAGAGTCACGGTGCTCAGTTAATTGAAAGGCAAAATAAGATCATTCTCTTTGAAAGGCAGAATACTCTGTCAACTGAGACCTTTGGGACCAATCAGGAACGTTCAGTTTTAGATTTATTTTGGAGAAAACACATTTTCTATAAGGATACTCCAAATCTATTTATTGTAAAAATCAAAGTAAGAGTAAGTTTGAAATTAAAAAGAAATATTACCAGTGTTGGAGTAGGGCCAAGGTAAGGTCGATTTAAACTGTGCTCGTACTATGTACTAGCTCTGTGACTTTGGATAAGTTGATTTCTCTGATCCCCAGTAATCTTATCTATTGGTGGAGGTAATGGCAGTCATAACACACCTCTCCTGGTCTTGGGAGGAGGGCAGGCACATGAACAGATGGTGGCAGTAACAGAAGGCAGGGATGGTACGGAGCGAAGGTATTAAGGGAGCATCTAGGAGAACCACCTCACCAGGCCAGAAGAGCTACGACTGGCTCAGAGAGGTGGGGCAGGATGAGTAGGCACATTGAGTGGCAGGCCAGTAATCTAGGCTCTTGTCACCAAAAATACAAGGAGATGGGACTCAGTTTACTGAGTGAAACTCCTTGAGGGTGGAGAGTTTGCACAAGGGGATTGAGAAAGAATTTTAACATACTTCTGATGAGTGGCGAGCTTGACTAGCTGTGGCTGCCTGGTCTTTGTTCTGTGGAGTGAGATGCTAGCATCTGAACCAAGAAGAGATTCACTAGGTGTCAGGGCAGCCACCAGGGTCTTCTGGCCACCCAACAGTCCTCAGCCTTCAGCCTCACTACAGAAATACGCATGGACTGTCAGACTATTGGCTTGCAGGGCAGTTGCTCAGCTGTGGGAAGTGCTGTATCAGGCCTGTGGAAACACTGTGGTAGCCAAGCCACTTTAAGAAGGTGGCCGCTCCCACATGGCTCAAGACAGCTGCCCTCCCTACTGAGGATCCCTTCTAGAGCCTCTTTGAGGTCCCAGACTCGAGGACAGCCTCAGGGCATGGACTGGAAACCCATCCTGGCTGCCAGTTTGACAGGGTCCTTCTCAAAGTGCAAAACCCAGAATTAAGCACAACAGCTTGAAATCATGCACAGTTCAGAAGAGCTAGGGGTAGCCCCGCTGTTCCCGGGAAGTTGCGCTCTCAATACAGTGACTAACCCTGTAGGTGGGTGTAGTCAACACCCACAGTACATGGAAGGACGGGAGGGAAAGTGGCATACTTTAGAGGAAAAGACATAGTGTGTGGCTTAGAATATGAGTGTGACCTCGGGAGCGGCCCCTACCCTTTCTCAGTCTTCCCTTGTGGCTTTTACTTACCTGGAAAGTAGGAGTAGTTACGAGAACTAAATGACGATGTGAAAAAGAGCCTGATGCCTTGACTGGCACATCGTGTTGGCTCACGAAACGTGCGGCTTCTCTGCGGGTGTGGCAGTGCACACACGTTACCCCAGCGTTCAGGGATGCTAGGGCAGGAGGACTGTGAGTTCGAGGCCAAACTGGGCAACTTAGCGTGTTAAGTGAATAAGTTGTTAACTAAAATGGGCTTGTGATATAGCTCAGTAATGTAGCAAGTGCAAGGTTGTGGGCTCAGTCTCCAGCAGTGCAGAAATGAGCAAATGAACATAAATAAGTAAATAACAGATTAGGCTTTGGTCACTGCCTTTGTCCCCCGTTTCCTTCCTCTTCTGTGTCCTCCTTGCTTTTCTTTCCCTTTTTTCCTCTCCTTTCTTCTTCCAAAGTCTCCAAATTTGTTTCCGTCCTTCCTGTGGAAACTCCCGTATTCCGTCTCGTCCTGTTTTCACCGAGGCTGCAGATGACCACCAGCCACCATTCATTCTCTCAGGCTCGAAGAGAATCAGACCTTCGTGTTGCCTCCTCCCGTTGCTCCAGCTTCTGCTGAGAACAAAGCTGTCTGATTTCTCTGCCACGGGCAGATGGCGGGGAGTGTGTGTTCCCCAAGAGGAGCACACTGTCCCCGCTCCCCAGTCTCTCAGGCATCTAGAAAAAGTGGGAACTCTGCTTCAGCTTTTCCAAAGTACACAAGGGTTCATGACCCCGAGAATCACTGTGTGAGAAGGTGGTGTTGGGGCTCAGATCTCAGCTGTCAGTATTCTCTCCAGCCAAAAGAAATCTCACGCGTTTGCAAGGCAGCTGGATATTGAAGGGGGCCTGGGGGCACTGTTCTCATCAGTGGGCTTGTCCCTTGGCGAGCTCAGCATCCGTGTGTGCTGCGGGGAGGTGGGTCACTGGGCTGGGAGGGGGTTGACCCGGAAGCTGTATCCTTATCACTTCCCCCTTCCTTCTTGCTTTCTCTGCTTCCTGGCTGCCAGGGGGTGAGCACTAATCCTTCTCCACACCCATCCACCTTGCCATTTGGCCCTGGTGCCAATGGACTGTGGGATGAATCCTCTAAAGGAATTAGCCAAAACGGGCCTCTCATCCTTTACGTTCTGGGTGTTGGGTATTTTATTCCAGTGGCAAGCTGACTAATACAGCTAGGGCAGAGGGGTTTCATGTTTGAGTGGAGTCAACCCCCGAGGACAAGCATGTGGCTGGTGAGAGAGTCTCCTCTGTTTCTGCTGATAAAATCATCAAGAGCCCTTGTCGTGATCTGTATGGATTAGGAGATGGAAGCTTGGATGACTAAACTGCACAGCATCTGTTAGATAGCTACAGGTTGCATGCCTGGTCTTCTGCATCCAAATCCTGGGTTCTTTCATTAGGCTATGTTGCCTCTGCATGACCAAAAACATTTGAATTTTCAACCAAGTTCAGATAAATAATTAAGGAGCATAATTATATTTTTGTTTTGTGGTTTTGGCCTTGGTTTTCACTTATGGCTTAGCTCTGCTCTATATTTAAAAATTATGTTCTCTATGAAAACCTCTCTTCTGTTATCCTGTATCTGTAATAAGGATGCTACTAGGTCCATCACTTGAGCAAAAATCTAATAATCTTCATAAATTCTTACTATACTAAGCCCTGCTGACCACTTGCAATCCGCTCGAGGCCTAGGTTTGGTTTTGTAGAGACCTCACGTACCTGTCTCCCCACTTCCACCCACCCAGTACCTGCCTCAGGCTCTTTCCTGATCAGAAAGTGCAGTTATCTCCAAATGTGTCAGTGAGCTGACCTTCCAACACCAGGACGAATACCTTCCATGACTACCCATTTCCTACAGGAAGCACCTCTTGAGAGAATGTCACCAAGCCAGACACGGTGCCAGTTTCCATATAGCTATCCATCAAAGACCTACCTGCAGGAAGACTTACATAGTAATACATGCCTAGAATCCCAGCACCCGGGAAGCTGAGGCAAGATAACTGTCGAAAGTTCCAGGCAAACCTGGGCTACACAGGTCAAAACCAACCTGGACTATCTAGAGAGACCTTGAAACAAACAATCAATCAATCAAATGAACAAACACACAACAATTTAGTGATTAGAAAGCTGTAGAGCTCCACTTAGAAGTTTGGCTTATCCCAGGCAGTCTGTTCAGCTTGCTGCACAACCCTGCCACCCAGATGCCCCTTGATCATTTTAGTACCCCATGCAGGTCTGCCTCCTGCCCTGAGATGCATCTCATCCTTCCTCGAGTTTACCACTCGCTTTAAGTGGTCAAGCTGTCCCTTGCCCAAATGTCTTCCTCCTTCCCACTGCCCTTTCCACCCCTCCCAGCAGCCGCGGGGTAAGGTGGAAGCCCAGAGCCCAGGGCTTTCTCCGTCCCTCTCTGTCCTCTTCTCCGTGGAGCCCCACCCCACGTGGATGGTTCCACTACCCGCGCTGTGCTCTACTGTAATTGGTGTGGACGAGGACAGCTACATCCCTGGAGATTCTGTGACGGGGAGTTCCTGTGGAGGAATGGGTCCCTGTTAAGGGCAAATTGTTCAGCTTTGTTTTTATGTTTCAATAAACATTTATTTAGAAAAATTAGGAAATGACTAGACTTGGTCCATGGAACAGAATTTAATTACCTCAATCCACATAATCCCTTACCTTTTTATGAGTATGATTTTGACACACAATAGTTACATGTAACTCTGAGTTGGTGAACATACATATTGCATTTTGATCATTTTTACTTCGCTTTCTATTCTCTGACCTGATGTCTACTCTCATCCCTAGATCCTGTCTTTCTCCTAGAAGTCTGTCTGTTTCCTATCATGTCTCTTTTATTTTTCTCTTTAAATTAGTTAGATTTTCAGTTTCTCATATAAGAAAAATCATATGATATTATTCTGTGCCTGATTTATTTCACTTTGCATTATTGTCTCAAACCTTCATTTTATTACAAACTACTCAAATCTATTCTTCTTTAAGGCTGAGTAATATTCCATTATCTCTACATAAACCTTCTCTTTACCTGTCCATCTGTTGATGGGCACATAGGCTGCTTCCTAAGTGTAGCAATTATGCGTTGTGCTGCTCCAATCATGAGTATGCATGCATCACTGTAGCTCTTATGGG